>JZRO01000321.1:0-44883 GCA_000963465.1 Blastocystis sp. subtype 9
AGAGCGAAAGAGTGAGAAGAAGAGTAAGAAGGACAAGTGTCACTTCACTGAGCGACACTATGGTTCTTTCCGTCGTGAAATCTCTCTCCCTAAGAATGCGAATGTGGATGCAATCAGCGCTGTGTATGAGAATGGTGTGTTGGATGTAGCAATTCCTAAAAAGGAAGAGGCATCTGAGCAGAAGAAGCAGATTTGTGTAAATTGAATTCTATAGTTTCTAGTTTGTTTGTTAATAATAAGGAAGAGTACATTTGAGCAGTTCCATGTGTTCATCAACTCACTTGTCCAAGTTGTAGACCCCTAAATACTTCCCACTCCTTCAATCACCTCATGTTGTATTCCAAAGAGAATGTCGAAAACAAACAGCACAGCAATTTAATTGTAACACTGAGCGCACGTCTTCAACAGTCCGCATTAGATCCAAGAAAGGGATCAAATTATTCAACTCTTTGTCCTTGTCGTCTCCATACCAGCTTGTAATAGAGATGGCATTGCTCTTGTCCATCCGGTAGCACTCCGGATTGTTGTCCAGCAGCATGGTGTTCCCCAACTCGCAGTTCACTGTTTCAATGCGCTTCACATAACTCCCATCCACAAGCTGGCAGTTTTCCTTGTAGAAACGCTTTCGGATCTGGCATCTGGGGTCGATGACATTGAGAATCGCATCTGCATATGGTTTTTCTCCAGCTGTAAAAATAACCACATTGAACCACCGACAAACAATGTTCAAAAACTTGTCGAGATAGGGTCTTTTGTAAACGTAAAATGACACGTACTTGTTCTGACGTAGCTGCAGATGAGAATAGTGATACAAAACTACGATTGTGATTCCAATACTCTCAAGTGAGGGCTTCATAGTAGACAGATCGCTAAATCGGCAAGAATAAATCAGTGTCTCGTCTAAATCAAGAATCAACGTATGCCGGATCACTGGGATATTGAAAAAGAGAGATCTCCATTTACAGGAGTAATAGCGAATCGGATTGCATGACGTCTTTCCTCGAAGGCGGTTCTTGTAAACTTGCTTACAGTTGGAAGTGATTGCATATTTGATAACTTTGGAATCACTGCTAAATAGCAGCAAAAACTCATGAATCAACTTCAAAAAGAGTCTACATATCACGATGCACCTGAAAGCACCAACAAATGAGAAACTCCCGAAATGAGAAGAAAAGAGTTATATGTGCTAGTTGCTACACTAAATATAAGAGTGATGCAAGATAGGATGGATACCCAATCAAACAAATGAGATTGAGGAAAGAGTGTAGAAAAGACATAATTCCTCTCTTCTGTTTGTTGTTCAAGAAAGACCAACTCACAAATTAGATCCTACAGAATTTAGAAAACAAATGAATGAGATAGGGATGAATCAGTTTGCTAATCTTTGGTTAAAACGATCTAGATGTGTTTTTTCGACTCTCTGCGACGATAAGCAATGCAAGTAAACACGCTCTGCAAAGTTGATCGAGTGCTCCTTTCTTCGTTCGCATGATTCTGATTACGGGACTTGTATAGATGATCATTCTACGTGTTTGGAAATTGAATCCATTCCCGCGATTTTCTATCTGTTCAGAGTATCATTTTCTTATTACACTCCCATGTCAAATATCAGTAGACATTCACTTTGCACCTGAATTGATAGATCAGAAGGGTGTTGTCACCACTGTGATTGCTGCGGGTGTACTTGCAGCTGCTGCATTTTTCATATATCGCAAAAAGAAGGGGAGTGCGAATAAGTCTCTGGAAGAGGGAAAAGAGAATGGTTGACGACGTTTGTATCATTTTATGTGTAGGACTTGTAGAAGGAGAAATTCGCTCTTCTATTGATAGTTTGCAGGATGGAAAAGAGAAGTCTGTGGAGAGCTCTGCATCTGCTGAAGTATTGGCGAATGAGGCTTCTGTGGCCGAGAGCGGTGCTGTGTCTCAAGCGACTCAGGAATCGAAAGAGGAGTCTAAGAAGGACGCAGCAACCAGCGAAGAGACAAGCCAAAAGGCTCAGTCGAAACCCCAGGAGGAAGCGGAGCCAGGCGCCTCAAAGCCTGTTCGTAAGACTCCAGAGTACGTTTCTCTCTATAACCAGGCGAAGTCGGAATTCAACAGCGAGAAGTACGAAGAGGCGCTCGTTCACTTCGACCAAGCGATCGAGGCGTCTCCCTCTAGCAACCCTCAGATGAAGACGCTCATCTACTCGCGAGCCTCCTGTCTGAAGAAGCTGAATCGTCTCGACGAGAGCATCGCTGCCTACTCGAAGTGCATCGAGCTGGATCCCAAATATACTCGCGCCTACAAAGCACGTGGCTCACTCTACCAGTCACAGCACGAGTTGGAGGAGGCGATCCGCGACTTCTCCTTCGCGTATCTCCTCGACACGGTGAATGCAGGTGACATCCAGCCCACCTCAGACAGCTTCGATACGGTGATTCAGGAGTTGGCGGATCGACACGCGAAGGAGGAGGTGGATCGACGAAGCACATCCGACTTCCGCTTCTCGCTTCCGTCGAAGCAGTTCCTCTCTTTCTACTTCAGCACATTTTTGAGCGAAAGGTCAACGCAGTACAACACAGTCGGACTCACCGAGGAGGAGTGCACTGAACGCATCACGCACCACTCGTCTGCCGACGCTCTCACTTTAGGCGATCTCTACCTCATTCGCGGCGGCATCCGTAAGGCACGTGCTGCATATGTCGATGCTTATGATGATTTTTGCGCGGCCAGCGAAGAGGCAAATCACTGCTCTGACCTGCGTCATGCCTTGCTCGAAAAAGCCACCTTTGTATATCTTTCCGGTGACGCACGCCGTGCTCTCCCGCTCTTCTCCTCCCTGGTTGAACAGGGAATGAGCGAGGTGAACCTTCATGTCAAGTACGCCAGCTGCCTGCTTGAACTGGAGGATGACAGAAACAAGGCCGTTTTTGATGAGGCAGTCGACCGATTCCCCCAGGAATGCGATGCATGGTTCCATCGAGGTCAGATGCGTCTGATCGGCGGCGACGTGGAGGGAGCGAAGGAGGATCTGCTGCATGTGGTGCAGATGAACAAGTCTCATGCAATGGCCTTCGTGCATCTGGCCTTCGCTTTCGCACAGGAGCAGCGCTTCGACAGTGCGATCGACAACATGAAGCATGCCGTAGCGTGCGGGAAGGTGCATGCGGCAGTGTGGGTGCACTATGGAGAGCTGCTGAATATGATGTCGTGCATCACCGAGGCGGAAAGCAAGTTCCGAAAGGCAGTGGAGGTGGATCCACAGTGGCCCTACAGTTATGTGAATCTGGCAATGGTGGAACTTCAGGCTCGAAATGACTATCTGAAGGCGTTTGAGTACCTCGATAAGGCGACGAAGATCGACGGGTCGTGTGTGACTGCGTTCCTGCAGAAGGCGCAGCTGCACATGTTGATGCAGGAGAACGATGCGGCGAAGGAAGAGCTGAAGAAGGCTTTGGACCAATGTCGGGCCTTGAGCGATCTGAAGCAGGTTTGCGGAATGGAGATTTCGCTGCAGTTCCAGGTGGAGGCACTGGAGAAGTATCAGAAGATTATTAAGGCTGAAGGACATTCAGGTGTTTGTTAGAAAACAGAACAAGAACGACGGATGTCTTCCCATGTTCGATGAGGTGGAGGATCGCCACGCCGCGAGCGATAGCGTTCCCTCAATTTTGAGTCGACATGAGGTCTAGGAGGATGGGCAAACTGCATTTGTTGACTC
Organism: Blastocystis sp. subtype 9; assembly: GCA_000963465.1. Classification (NCBI taxonomy): domain Eukaryota; class Bigyra; order Opalinata; family Blastocystidae; genus Blastocystis; species Blastocystis sp. subtype 9. The sequence goes on from JZRO01000321.1 coordinate 3,704, forward strand.
TGTTCATCCTCGCGTTTTTCGCTAGGAAGATTCAACTCATCGTCTTGCTGATAAGGCTGAATTGATGTACTGTTGTAGTAAATCTCCTCTTGTTGCTGGTGGGGTCGAATCGAGGTACTGTTATAGCTGCTGTCTTCTTCCTGCTGATGAGGTCGAATCAATGCACCGCTGTAGTCGTTGTCTTCCTGTTGATGCGGTCGAATGGATGTGCTGTGATAGCCAGAGTCTTCTCGCTGATGCGGCCGAATTGATGTGCTGTGATAATCGCTTTCTTGTTGTTGATGGGGTCGAATCGATGTGCTGTTGTAGCTACTATCTTCCTGCTGACGAGAGCTAATGGTTGCACCGCTGTATTCCTGCGCTGACGCCACATCCTTCCCTTGCAGACGTGGTTCTTGGCTCGCCTTCTTCTTCCCCACAACCGATTCATACAGCGGTGTGTTTCTCACGTCCAGATCCTCGTGCTTCGAGCGTTCCATCGCGTCCTTGTCCTTGAACTTGAGCACTCCGATGAACCTGCCATTGTAGCCTCGGATCTGGCTGAAGTAGGGGAACTCCTCCACGCGCTTCGAGATGGTGGCGTAGAAGCTCGCCACGTCGCGCAGCGAGCCCACGGTGAAGAAGGAGGTGAACTTCTGGCTGTTGGGCGTGGCGTAGGTCACGCAGTAGTAGTCTCCGCACTGCCACAGCTTGTAGTTGGACGGCACGCCTCTACACTTCACGCACCACAGCGACGCGACAGTGACAACGACAGCGACTTGAAGAAGAAGCTGGTCGGGTTCGACTCCGTCATCTTGGGAACAGACAAACCTGGGATGGATGCACTGATGAACAGATACTCGTTTGAGTTGGCACCTCGGCGGGATGCTCCATGTGGCTACAGAATAGCAAGTGCTCAAAGGTACGTCTCGTCAAATCCGATGCTTCGGAGCCATTTGGTTGTATTCGAATCGGGCAACGTGCTAAAGGCTCTAGTGGTCACAGGAGAAGAGCGGAAACACAGCTTCCTTATCTCCAGACCTATCGGAGAGTCTGTGAATTGACACAGAGAGAACATGTAGTTGCCTAGCATGGAGTCCACTTGTTGTTTGTATTGGAAAACACTAACTATGCAATGAACGATACGGACAAAGAGCACTCAATGAAAACACGAGAGACGGCTCGATCCGTCTCGTTATGATGAATGTAGAGCCAAAAACGATAGAGGTACGCATTAAAGCTCTTGAGCTCTCATTCTTCCTCCATTCTGTAAAACTCTGATACACGATTTTCTCGATTCGGGACAGTTTCGAAATGTCTCTGATAATAAATCCCCACATTTTGAATCGTGTTACATCGAACGCTTCCATTTCGCCGCGAGCTGCTTCCTTATTAAAGCGCTCTGTCGATCCTGGTTGAGAACGTCATTCTCTGTGACAGCCAGGAACCTTTCCATACTTCTGTGTGTCAACAAAAAAAGTACTAAATCACAGCTTCAAGTACTTCTACTGGTGAACAACGATCCGCAGCCAAACAAAAAAATCGTTCAAAAAATCGCAGTAGTCGCTCCTCTTGACACAGCTGTACTCGATGTTGTTGTGTCCAGCATTCTCCTACTCTCAATGCCCTCCACAGTTGCTACAACGAACAGACACTTGTACCTGTATTCCGCGGGAATCATGCAAAAAAGTCTCTTCGCGTGGGAGAGCGGGACGATGGGGTCGTTCTTCCCATGGATGAGACAGACCGGGAATTTCACCTGCGAGATCTAGTGAATAGAGGAGTGCGAGACTACTATATCTCGAGTCACATAGAGATCGTGCTTCGGAGAGCTGCGGAAGTTCCACGCGACGCGATAAATCGACATAAAGCAGCTCTGCCTCAGAACCTCTCTGCAATCCAACCTGAAGAATCAGACCCGCCACACTGATCTGTCGGCGCTGCAGAAGCGCTAGTGACACAAACACAGACACAGCGCTGCCGAGAGAGTGGCCAAATCTAGGCATCACCGATGATGCGAGGGAGAACAGAACAAGACGCTTGGGATCCACGTGGAGTTCGTCGATTAGATACTCTACCACTTTGTAGCCACACTCCTTGATCGTTGTCTCCGATGCAGTACCACTAGCGGCTCAACTATTACACAAACAAATACGTGCTTCTCCCATAGCCGGGATAGTCGTAAACAACTACATCACAGGCCAGTGAACGAGAGAGCCATTTGGAAAAGGACCTTCTAACAGTGAGCAAATACTACGGTGAAAACGAACAGTTGACTAATATCCTCCGCATTCGCATGACTGTACAAAAGAACGATCCCCGTAGATGACGAAGATTTTGCTATTGCCATTGGAATGACACTTCCATCACTCGTCGTTCTATGCAGTAAAAGGGAAAGAGAGGGAGATGAACATTTCTTGGTACGAAAGTTGGCCAGTAAATTCAAGCCCACTATATCTGCACTCAGGAGCAAGATAGAGCACTTTTTCGATCAAGGAGTTCATTTCGAACAATTTGATGAGAGAAAAACGAGACAGGATGATATCTCTGAGAACTGATGATTTGTATCGGTGTTCAATTCATGTCTTGGCTGTACCATATTTTGCTCTTTATCTCCTTAATCCTATGTGTAGACTCTATATTTGTGAGAATTACTGACCGAAAACCTAAATGGGCTGTGAATCGCGATCGGGCCTCTGTTCCTCCGCAGAAGCCAAACAGTTATTATTCACAACACGCCCAAGGTCCTCCTAGCTCGGGAACGACCCAATCCCAACCTCGCGAAGCAGAGAAGGACGTGCAGATTGATATTCACAAGATCCCTAAATCGCGCGACCCTTTACCCTTTTCTGGTTCCAATCTGTTGATGGAATAACTGTTAGGGCCTCCTGCTATGGAGCCGCTTGTCTCTGCCTGTAGCACCTATTCGACGACTCAGTACACGTATTATGTGTGTCCTTATCAATTTATCATGCAAGTGGAGAATAAGTGGAATGGCTTTCGTGGCTGCATAGGGTACCCAAGTTGCTCGGTTTTTCACCTGCAGAATCTGGGGTCACTACACCGAGCCTCCGATTTCCAAGACAGAAATCCGCCTGAGTTTGGACGACGGGGATTTGTGTTTGGGGAAAACCATTCGCCAGTCGCAAGTATGGCTTTTCACTTTTGCTGAGTAGATAATCATTGCCTGTGATCCTCTTGTGCAGGAACCGTTGAAGATTTTGTCGCTTCGCGAAGTAGAAACGTGTCGATATGAAGTGGAAGCTTCTTCGGCAGCTGTTTGCAACATCGAGAATGCACCGAGTTCGGAACCAGAATTGTTCGAAGGAACTGCTTCTGAGCATATTGAGGCTGTGGAAGAGGTGTCTGAAGAGGTGGTAGCGAATCCAACAGAGAATGAGAACTTTGATGAGTCGGATTATTTGGAAAATCCGGACTATTTTGAAGATCCACAGAACCAAGAAAATATGGAGAATTTCGAGGATTCCGAAAATTCAGGGGACTCTACAGATTCTGAGGATTCCCAATATCTTGAAGATTCGGAATATCCAGAATATCCAGAAGTCCCTGAAATCCCTGAAGATGAAGATTACATCGAAGACAGAGAAATCAATGGTTCTGATTAGTGCACATCATAACGTGTAGCTCGTGACTACGTCACTTCTCTGAAGAAGGAAGTCGTCCGGATACGAGAACAGCTGGATCGCTTGGAAGGACAGTTGAATGAGATAGAAAGGGAACTCGTTTTTTTACCTGTTTGATTGAAGCGTACAAATTTCATTGGTCAACAAACAAACACTAAAATTACTTTCCCACCTGCAAACGAATAAACTTTTCAATTCCCAACTTGCAGCCCGATTCTTTTCCCAGCTTCTGCAGCACCTTGCTGATGCTTCCCTGCTTCTCATCCAAGATAAACAGCTGATCCAGCAGCACAGTCTGTTTGTAGAATTCACCAACTTTTCCCTCCAACATCCGATTCACGATTTTCTCAGGTTTATTCAAATTCTTCACCGTTTCCAAAATCAGCGCACGCTCACGTTCCAGCACATCTGGAGGCACTTCTTCCCGCTTCAGATAGGTTGGATTCGCCGCTGCAACGTGCATGCTGATCTTTCTCAAGGCATCACGATCGACTTTGGTCGCATCGCCTTCGACCGAGAATGAAACCAACGCAGCAATCTGACTCATGTTCGGCACCAGAAGGTTGTGCTGGTAGCTATCACTCATTCGGAGGGGAAAAGAGTACCTGCAGAGAATGCTTGTTGGAGATGCGGTGGAAAGAGAGCAGCAGCGACGGAGCACAATGTTCTCACCCATCTTCGCGATCACTTCATTGATGTGCTCTCCGACAGAGAGACCATCTGGAAGTGGCTGTTTCTGGACCTCGTCGACGTCAGTGAGACCAGTTTCAAACACCACAGTGGAGATGTCTCCCGCGAGTTTCTGGAATACTTCATTGCGAGCAACAAAATCAGTCTCACACAACAACTATCCATAAGAGGGACAAAGAAAACCCACTTCCACAAGAGCAGCCTTTTTCTCCTCCACAGCAGAGGCAATGATTCCCTGCTGGGTTGTTCGCGAACTCACCTTATTGACACGCTTCATTCCCTGTTTCCGAAGCACTTCCACAGCCTTGTCCAGATCTCCATCGACTCCCTCTGCCTGCAGAGCCTTCTTGCAGTCCATCATCGGAGCTCCAGTGAGTTCTCGCAGTTGCTTCACCATCGCGGCGGTGACACTGGAAAAACGACAAACTACACGGTAAAGGAAGAAACGCAGTGCCACCAGCTGCTGTACGAAGAAATGGAGTGGAAACAACCCTAGCGAGCATCAGAAATAAAAATGTGACAACAAACAGTGCACAAACAACAATTAGAGTAGAGTACATAACTTATTCTTCCTTGCGTTCTTTTGCGATCAACTTGGCATCATGTCCCAAGTTGGCGATGCATTCCAGAGACTCTGGACAAAACAGCAAATGGAGTCGCTCTGAAGACAAGATACGCTTTAACAGCTTGGGGTTCTTGTGGATCAGTAGCCTGTACATCGGCGTCGTTTTCACATACTAAATCGAAAATTGCGGCAAAGACCAACTTTATACACAATCTCCGGATGAGACTTCATTACGGAGGATGCTGCTCTCAGCTGTTCTAAAGATAACAGACTGCACAAGACAAAACCTTTCGTATACGTCTTGCGTTTTCCCTGTTCCAATTTGTGTGATCTAATTTTAGACTTCTGCTCCTCAAGTCGCCTTGAGACATTCTGGATAAAATCGATCTAGAGAGTACATGAAAAGATAACTTACATGTTCGGGCCCAAGTTGAAGAGAATGACCCAATTCATTCTCAAGTTGAGAGGTTATCGCAATCCGTGCCTCAGGAGCAAATATCTGACGGTGGTGAAAGAGCGTCTCAGTCACCATGCGAATATTTTCATCCTTTTGGATGATGCTGTCTAGCCCAGGATTCAGCTCAATCAGCTTGATAATCAGCGGGTGCGAAAGAAGACACCCACGTACAATAGCTGGATCCTCTAGAAGAGTTCGGAAAAACGGACTCTGAAGCCAATTCTCCACAAAATCGTCGTTCACTAAATAACGTTCCCACAGCTCCTCAACGGAATAAGGGAAGATGAATTTGGACGCCTCATCAGTCAGCTCAGTAAATGCACGCAGAGTACGACTGTCTTTGCCAGTAGAAGATGGCGGATTCGGTGGACTGGCGTTTTGCAAACACATCGCCATTAGATACTCTTCCACTTGCTTCTCCTGCTGTTCAATAGTCAGCGGGCTTGGAGAGGGAGCGAACACAGCAGTAACAGTACTATTGTTCGTGATTTCTGTGATTGAGAATCGTACAGAAAACAATACGATAATTATTCAGTGTACACTCGTCATCTAAAATAACTCCTTGATTAAGAAGGGATACGCTTTCTTGCAACTTATTCAGTGATGTGAGAATTTTCTTTTTAACAGAGATCACTTTCTCTTGGTCATCGACAGACACAGTAATGTCCTGCCCAGAGAGGAGATGAACAATCATCACAAATAAAAAGTACGAAATAGTGCAGCCAATCATCAAACATGTGTGGAAAAAACAGTCAATTCTATTGTTTATGCATTTGCTCTTCCAGCTTTTCTTTCAGGTACATCCGAATCCGGTTCTTCAGCTCCACATCCGGTTTGATCATGTCCATCGACAGAGGTTCTCGTGTGAAAGGATCGCGTGCTTTCGTTTCAAACTGCTGAATGACTGTTGATCGATCGCAGCGAATTTTGGAGGGTAAAATGACAGGGTCCTGCATGACAGTAAACATCACAGGATCGAGGAACTCTTCAGGCACATCATCGCCGATGATCTTCTCTAGCATCTGGTAGTGCTCGTAGTAGCGATGGATGACCTTCACAGCGTCTCGCCACCGCTCACAGCGATCCTTGTCATTCTGCGGCTTGTGATCCATGATGTACTGCACCGACCAGTCCATTAATTCCACAGAGAAGAAATCGTCCTCGATGATGCTGATTATAACGAGATTGTTATAAGAGGGATCAGGATCGAGAGCAGTCAAGACCGAAGGCAAAAACGAGGACGACGACGAGGGTTTAAACGTGCGAATCAAGTACTCCAAGATGCTGAGAGTGATCAACAGCCACCGATCGTAGTCCAATCGAATCGTTTTGCAGGCAGGATTGTTGAGGTAAATCGGCTTGTGCAGCGAAGACACCATCAACAAAAGGAACTACAATTAACGACGACACGTACACCTACGCGGACAACTCGTTTCCGCAGAAAACCACTCGATATCAGTTCGTGCAGCGAAGAGTACTTCACTGATCTCGACAAAAGATTGATCACGTGCTTTATATTCTCCAAATAGGTGCATGTGAGTGTCTTCAGAGCCGCATGCTGCTGCCGAAGAGAGTCATCGCCTGATTGCATCTGCTCTTCGCACGCCACCAGCTGGGTCTGCAGCTCATCCAAGGCATCGTGTGTGTTTGAAGAGACGTGAATCACCTCCTGGAAAAAGTGGGAGCACAACTCTTCAGAGTACTGAAGCGGTTGCTGTAACTGAACCAGTTCCTGCAGGCCAGGGTCTCGTCCCTACACATGATCAAGGAATTGCAACCATACAAATTTGCAGCGGAGAAGGAATGTGAAGAGTTTAACGGTCTGAAGCTGGATAGCACGGGATCGAATAGGGTCGCAGAAGGAGGAGGAGTCGATAAAAGCCTGCTGTGTGAAGACCCAGACCATGTGGCGAATAACAGGATAACTAAAGAGAAAACTGTAGATATCCTTGTCACGAGACATGCCTCCAAAACAATAAAACATGGAGATGATGTCAAATCGAGTTGTCACGTTCTCTACAACCTTCGGATTGAGACAGAGGGCGCATAGGAGGAGCGAATAATCGCACTTCCCGCCATCCACAAAGTACTGCAGCTCCGCAGGCTTCATCGTTCGCGCACACCACTCCAAAATCATGTACACTTGTTCCAGCAGAGTGATCGAAATCATGTCGAAAAAAGGACACTTTGTTGCATTGATAACGATCGCTTCTTTCAGCAGTGAATACGAATTCTTACTCGGAGGAGGAATCTCGGAGGAGGGCACATACACAAAGTTACTGGCTACACTCGACAGACGTAATTCCTGAGGCAGAGGATAGTTCGAAGGAGTGTACAAAGTGAGCAGAGAGAGCAGAGAGAAGGCCACATGCTCAGCATACTGTATCAGCAGAGAAGGGACAAACCCAACGGCCAACTGAACAGTACGAAGCTGGCTCCAAAAAGCCAAGTGGCTTGTCTTGTCCATGAACTGATAGTTCTGGAAAATCCCCACGATGCTCACATTCATCAACTTCACCACGAGAGCCAGTAACTCCACCCTCAAATTGTCTTGATTGCACGTGCGATATGCACTGTTGGGCACGAACTGATCGAGAATGCAGTCGCTCATGCAACTCGCATTCTCAAGCAACTGTGTAGCATTCGGTACAAAGCGCATGTCGTTCCGGTTGTGACGCAGGAAGCACGATGGCAACACAGGGTGGGTGATCAACGCAAACAGGTGATTGCACTGATGAGAAGGGAATCCTTCTCCTATTGCCATCTCATCCTCATAGCAAGCAGAGCAAAGCTCCAAAGAACAATGGATGCAGTGATAGACCACACCGATGATGGGGGAAGACTTGCACACGAAGCACTGGGTCGACGGCTGTACAAAGCCTTGGTAGGATGGACTAGGATGGGTACGCAGTGATCGGAACTTCTGAGTGATGGTGCCATGCAACTCACATCTCCCGAGAGAACAGAGACATACTGTTTTTCGGTACTTCCATAAATTGGGGTCATTTTTACCATTCATCCGAATGTAATGCGCATCAACGTTCATGCCTCGGATCCGCTCAATCTCCTCATTCAAACGGGATACATATGCCTCCTCGTTTGTCTCCTTTAACGAATGGAACTCCTTTTCCACCTTTTCCAGTTCCGCGGGAATAAGGGGTGGAAAAGAGGGAATGGGTCTGAAAGGGCTGTCATAGCTTCCAGAAATCTCAACAGTTCGTAGCTCAGTGAAGAAATGAGTCAAAGGGTTGTGAGCCGAGTCGACCCCACCGACATCATCGATCGAGGCCAGCAACTCCAGCACACTCGGTGCGAAGGGAGGCGTGAAGCACTTCTCCACATCTCGTGACTCGCTAGTATAGCAGTCCTTACACAGAACCATGTGAGCACAGCAGATGCACCGATAGCAGCGATCTGACTGGATGACATTTCCACACTTCGAGCACATGACTGACGACTTGTGCATAGGAGTGATGATCGACAAATGCCGTCCTGTCACGTGGAAGTTGAACGAATAGTCATAGAACTGCTTGGAGGCGAGAACCGCGGGACTGAGAGTGAGAAAGCAGGAGAGATGTCGCAAGTCGTGCATGAAGGAGAGATGGGAAGAGAAGGGCTTCGAGTCACTATTCTCGAGAAGAAGAGGCAGCTCGTCTGTCTGCGAGCGAATCACCTGCCACCAGAGAGAGTCATCGCACCAGCGTGCAAGATGATTCGTTGGTCGAAGCCAGTTGATGATGCTCGTCAGAGTGTAGAACAAGGTGTGGTCTTCAGGGAGATTGCGCTGGATAATGTCCACTCTGCACAAATCGCTGAAAAAGTAGGAAAAGAGCTTCTTGGTAGTCGTGTAGCTTGGGCGATCGTCCAGCAACGGCTGCAAAATCACTAGCAAGGAGAGAGTCAGGTTGATCAACAGCCCATCCGAAGAAAGAAAATCGTTCGGATTCGCTCGTCTAGAGCGATTCGCCTCGCACAGCATCGCAATCAGGTTGAGAACATAATCGCGGGAAACACCGCTTGCTGTCAGGAAGGTGCGTAGGATGTCGACCTGTGCAGCGTGCACACAGTTGAAGGTGTTCCGCTGGCTCTCGATCACGGCCTCCTGCTCGTTCTCCGGGACGAAGGGGTACATGATAACGGGTCGCGAGTCCATCATGGGGGTGTTGACAGTGCGGTAGGTGAAGAAGTGCAGCAGAAACGCAGTCGATTCCAACGAGCGTCCGGAGTACCGAGCGACGTTCGGGAAGAGGGGATACTGCTCCGCCATGATGAACGCAAAGCGAGGAGACGTCAGACAGATGTTGGCGTACAGCTCGTGGGTGCGAGCGATCTGCTGGCAGTACAAAAAGGAGGAAGAGAGCGAGTTGCTCATCGACAGATCCTTGTCGTAAAGGACCACCGACAAGGCACGGAGAAAGTCTACGGGCTCAGAGAGATAGTCCTCAGGCCAAGCGGACAGGTAGGAAACGAAGTCACGGAAGAGATCATTGATCAACTTCTTCCCATCTTCGCGCTCAAACACCTCGGTTACATACGCGTCAAGAAAATCCCTCGCAGAAATTACAAACTTATTGTTTGATGTATCCTCTCCTTGTAAAAACTCCGGAAAACACATCAGTGAGCGCATCATTATCAGGAGAAACCGTTTCTCTTGGCTGCACTTCTCACTAGCATGGATCTCGAAGGTCTTCACATACAACTTAATTAACGCACTACAATGAGTAACTAGCATCAAATTCATACTTCCAATAGGACGAACTATGCAAATTGTCGACTTTCATTAAAAACCTCACATCAATCGTCCTCCACAACTAGAATGATTACCAGACACTTCCGATTCCTACGTCATAAACATCTTTCGAAACTGACATAAAGAAAGATTATTACTGAGCAACACATTCGCAATTCTTTTTCTAGAACAATCCACCGGTGTCGACTGCAGTGAACTATACTCGAAGTGTGAGAAAACCTAACACACATCGCTTCTTCAAACAAACAGAGAAATAAAACACTATATAATACGGTTCACTTACATGCACAGTGATGCAGACAAAGGCATTAGGATGTAAGTAGTAGCACTAATAAGGATCCTTACGGACAGGAGGAGGGCCACAGGGCTGTAGCATTTTCTGCATCGCGACACGAAGCAAAACCCTACTTCTAACATCGTATAGCGAACACGAGCAACCGACTCATTCTCCGCGATAGATGCAAAATACAACATGTCTTCATGTCCGATATGGGAAGCAAGTGTATCTCGCTGCATATTCACCGCCCACTCACTACAAGAATTACTCCCCCAACAAACCACTCCATACTATTTCGTCATATCCGGGTGGCCAGTTCCGATATATTTTCCTTGCAAATGATCCCAGTTCTTTGAAAACGATAAGTTCACATTAAAACGATCGTCCGAACTCTAGGAATTGACTACAAAGCAGGGAGCCATACCATAGCAGTAAGTGAGTATAAAGAGGATCCAATTTGAAACTTGAAAGAGAATCTATCTATTGCAATCTCTGTAAAGTAGAATAATTTCAAGCCATATTTGAGTCCCATGTAGTCTAGCAGGTTAGGATAGCGGGTTTTCACCTCGCCGACCCGGGTTCGAGTCCCGGCATGGGAGCTTTTTGTTTTTTTGAGTTGAAAACATTAGTTAAAGCATTTCATCGATCAATGCTGGAAACATAATTTTCACACAGCACACTGCTGTCACTTTTTGCTTGTCATCATATTTATTACCGCCTTACTCCAATTCTTGTTTTTTGATTTCTATTCAATCACTCCTGGTCGCATGTTTTCGAGGATCCTGTTGAACCAGCAAAGTCCGAAGAAATGTCGAAAACAAGAAATGTCAAGTCTGGAGCAGTCAACCATTGTGCAAACGTCAAGTGATGACGAATTTGCCAAAGAGAAGAATAATGGGCAGGAAGTTGTTCTCCCAAATGCGCGGGTGTTACGAACCAAGTCTCATTCTTCCTCAAATAGTGTTGAACTGAAAGTGCGATCAGCGTTACGAAGAACGATTGGCAGTGACAGTAGTAGTTCAGATGCAGATGATTCTCCAACCCCCGCCACTGAGTTGTCTACAGATTCTACTGAGTCGCTCTTCGAGCAGGAGAGAGACGAGTCTCCCCCAGTGGAGCAGTCGGCGAAGAAGTACTCTCCTATTCGTTCGGAGCTGCCAATCCAGCCTCGATCGGATTCTGTGGATACAGACTCTCTCATCCTTCCTGTGAGGAAGTCTCGAAAGCGTTCGTTTCAGCTCCCTTCGCAAACACGTTCTCATCCCAAATCATGGAAGCCCATTTCCCCTCGCCCTCCCAGTCACGTGTTTCGCCCTCGCAACTCTCTTTCACGCTCCGCTGTCAGCACACTCGCCACTCCGGACATCTATGCCTATGTCCCCTCTTTTGACAATGTTGTGGTTCGAAACGCCACGAAGCAGCAGCTACGCTACTGGGTGGAGAACGAACGTCAATCGGCATTTTGCATTCTCTGCGGACCTCCGGGCAGTGGGAAAGTAGAACTGGTGCGTCCAATGAATTGTAGCGAACCATGCTCCAGAGTCTCGCGAGAGAGGATAATATATTACTCTGCTTCTCCGACCAGTTGGATGGGTTGTACAATACCTGTGGAGATATTACGATGCAAATGTCGCTCTTTGCTCATTGGGTCAGAAGCGCCCATATGTACCCTAACGAAATCACCTCTTCTTTGGATCAGATTGCACCCACAGTGATTTATGTAATCGACCAGTTGCCTGTTTCGCTGGATTCCTCTTTCGTATCGGATCCTAAGTTTCGAAATGATCGGTACGAATAGTGTTTTCGCTTAACCGAAGATCATTATTCCAGACACTGATAACTGAACTTATTACAAGCAAGAATACTGCAGGTCGTTTCATCTGGATCGTCGATACATTGGACGAAACAACGGATATTTCTGGAATTCAGTATTTGCTGCCCAAAATGGATATTTCAAAGTTTTGCATTAAAGTGATCCCTCCAACTGCAAAAATGTTTGTATTCCTTGTTATCATTATTGTTAGGGCTCAAAAGGCATTGAAACGCCTCTTTCCGTCATGCTCCGATCAGTTGTTAACGCGTGTGATTCAGTGCAGTAGGAATGATTTGCGCCAAATGTGTCTTACATTGTGGATTTATGGGGATAAATGGAAGAATTCTGAAATCGAATTCTCTTCGAATGATCCATTTTGGGGGATATTTCACATGATCAAGAAAATTCTATTAGCTAAACGATATCCGGGAGGTCAGTTAGAAAACGATTTTGATTCCTTGTTTATCGATAATCGCATTACTGTTCAGGAAGCTTTAGATTTTGTGGACTCCAATTTTGTGGACTATTTTGGGGATATTCAAGATTGTGCCGAAATTCTGGACGATTTTGTGACTGTTGATCAACTAGGTCACTATCGACATCGAGGTGGAAGAAGAGAGGAAAAAGGGGGAGAGGACTTGCAGAGTTTATCCGATCGTTTACGGTTTATTTACTTGGGATATGCGACTGCTGTTCGAAACTCCCATCCTACAGACCAAATCAGACGTTTCACTGCAGTGGCCTCTCCGCAGAGCAGATCAGTTCAGAGTCTGATACGCACTCGTCGTGAGGAATGCAGACAGATGTGGATCCGTTTCTGTGAAGTGATGGAGTGTCACGTGACTTTCGAGGAGTTTCTGCTGCTTTATCCAACGTTGCTAAGCGAGATCGAAAGAAAGACTTTCGTGAATATTGGATGGAGGGAAGAAAAGGACAAGTAAGGAAACAGATGAGTTGTGATATAGGTTGATCGATTTAGATGCTTTTGGAAGGAATGTACACATGTTGCTGGATATGAACGACGTAGGGAAAGAGAAGTGCGTGATTGGTAGATGAGGCTATACGATATGCTAGGAATGGAAGAGGATCCAATTGAAGAGTAGTACTGTACCATAGTCTCTCTTGTTTGTTAAACAGTATCAAAAATGGATCGTGCAGATGAAAAAACACAATCTACAAACAAGAGAACATCCGAAGAGGACCAAGTTATGGAAGGAGAACAACCAAAGCGAATACGCCAAATTGGACATGTTGATGGCAACTGGCCCTCGTTTGCATATATCCTAGGTACGTGGTGTCGATCCAGTTAACATCTAGTGGAAGGTGAGGAAGCAACAGCATTTGTGAACGAAACAATCAACCATTTGAATAAACAACTGAATCTAAAAGTACCAAATCAATTTCGTCCGTTGCCCAGTGAAACACAAGGTTTTAACCACTTCCATGTAAGTCTCACTCGTCTCTTTTTTCTGCGGTCATTCCAGATAGAGCCATTTATTCGAAATGTTCGGCAGGCAATGACTGTTCCCTCTTTCTATCTCTCGGCCTCTCAGGTCCGTATCTTTACAAATGAAGACAAATCCAGATCATTTTGCTCTCTTCTGATTCAGCGCGGCTTTAATAAAGTGATCGATCTGATCCACCAGCTGGACGAGGTGCTTGTCAAATATAAAAAGGAAAAATTCTATGATCCACCTGTTCCGCACTGTACTGTAGGAAGTGTGGTAGGAGATCTTAGCAACACTGCGAGGGAGCTTGGGATATTCGGCAACGAGACAGAGGAAGATGACGAAGAAGAGATTGATGAGCATGCTCTCGAGCAACACGTCTGTTCCATTGTTCTTAGTATTGGTAATCAAACCCATATTGTTCGTCTCCGATCCCTTGATTGTTTGAAACATTTGAACGCATCCTGAGGGTGAAACTCCCATAGTTATTTTGATATACAGTTGTTGGTGTGCATTGACAGTGCTTCATATTACTGATGCGAAAGGATATCATTCCGTTCGTGCTCTTTCTCGTTAGTGGTATATCCTGCTACGATATGGGATTTTCGAAAAGTATGACTCCTCCATAGTCCAGTAAGCTACAGCACTAAGCCCGTACTCCAAGTATTCGCTCTCTCCTGAGTTGGGACTCTCTGCGAACTCTATGATTACGCTGAGCGTGAGCTCAGTCGTACGAATTGAGTGGTAGCTTTGTTTCTTAGGTGGGAGATAATCCTCTGCTTGTGATGATCTACGATTCGAACCAGCGACCTGATGGATTTTCATATTCAGATCGAACTGACGATGATCTGTGTCTTCAGCCCTCTTCTTTTGTGGATCGTTTTAATTCTCGACTAGTTTATAGAGACGAGAGGTGAATTCATCCTTTTCGTACATCTACACGACCAAGTATGAGAACCAGTACTCGGTGGTCCTTCTCAACTGTTACTCGACTTCCGTGACAGTCACTGTACCCTATTTCGTCCCCTTCTGTCCAGGGATCGATCCGCATCCTCTCCTACTACAACGGCATGCTGGTCAACCTGACAGTGGAGCGTCAGCCAGAGACGATCATCTGGCCGGTGATCGCAGTCGTCTACCTGGTGGTTCTGGTGGTGTTTCTGGTCATCGTTGCGATGTGACACGTGACTTAGTGGTAGAACAGCAAGCCTCGCTTCCGCGGCACCACGCACATCCGTCACATCGACACGCTGCTGGTGTTCATCGTGCTGGTGAAGCTGCTCTCGAGCGTGCTGCAGACCACGGTCATCTGGTACACGCTCAACAACAGCAGTGTGAATATCCTTTGTCACCACGCATGCACCTTCACACACGCTCCACCGTCACCATCATCAACTCCCTCCTCTATCGTGCCGTGGACTCCCTGCTGCTGCTGACCATGTTCCTCATGTCCTGCGGATGGCAGATCACTCACCAACTCATCGTCGTGCGATCTTGTTATGACTTGTTATGCCAAGGAGAAGGAAATCCAGTTCGGCTCGTGCATCTTCGTGGGCCTCATGCTCCTCAACTGCGTGTCGTCGTACTGTGACTCTCAGATCGATGGCTTTTGCAACGCGTTTACCGTGGTTGATTACATTTTTCAGTCCATTGTCATTGTTGTCATTATTGTTTGCACGAATGTTAATATTTCTGTTGAAACACCATCTCCCACTCACACAAAGTCCACCTCTTCCATCCTGCAGTCTTCGCAGTACAATGCTTCCACGATTCGAGTGTATGTCAGCAGAGCCACTTTTTCAGGCTTACTTTGGGCATTTTTAGTTTACATCTTGCGATCTACATTTGTTAAAATTATTGGAGTCGCTTTGGGGAAAGAGTGTCACTTGTAGACCACAGTTTTGTCTTGGAAGTATGAAGACTTGATTATCATCGTCGACGAATCGATTCTGCTCTATGTAATCATTCGGTTGCGCATAATTGTTCATCCGTTTTCCTACAAAGGATACTATCGCGTGAATCGCGAGATCATTTCTCGTAGCAGCATTGGCATGTTGTTTCAGTAGATATGAACCAGCTTCATGCAGACGACGAAATTATGCCAATGGAGCAGCCAGTCACAAGTCGTCGCAACCAGCCTTTCACGCCGATCCCCAATGATGGTGTATATAATCGTGGATAAAGTGTATCATAAAATGTTTGTTATCAAATGGGGTTTCCATGTTTATATAGGGATTGAATAGAGAGAAAGGGGATCAAGCCCCTTTTATTCACCAAAATCAATATCGACAGGAATAATCAATTCTCATCTATAGTGCAAGAATGGTAGGTTGCTATCTGCTCGTTGATTGTGTGGATGCAGTTACTTACGGTTTTAGGTGAACGATCTTCGTTATCCTACTGCTGAAGAAGAGGCTCAGAAGCATAAGCTGAAGCGACTTGTCCAGGCTCCTAACAGCTACTTCATGGATGTAAAGTGCCCCGGATGCCTTAACATGTAAGTTTTTTCCTGGGAACGGTTTATCGTTGTAGTACTACTGTTTTCAGTCATGCTCAGACTGCAGTCGTCTGTGAGAAGTAGACTTTTGTCGTTGGTTGCTCATGTTCGTAGTTGCAATGCCCTGCTTTGCACTCCTACCGGAGGTAAGGCTCGCATTGTTGCTGGTTGCTCCTTCAGAACAAAGAAGTAAATGGGGAAAAGCTGTGTGATTTGAAGCAAAGATTATTCCGCTTTGTTTACCTTGTTTGTTGTCTCAAAGACGTGCTACATGCAATAACGATCTGATTTGTGCTTTACTCGCATATCAAGCATTTCTTCTCGAGTAAGAGGTCGTTTTGTTTTCTACACATCATTCGCTGTCACAACCCAGACCTTTGTAATCGTTTTCCAACCGCCATAGGCACTCTGCTTCTTGACCTTGTATGTGAATTCAGTTCCTCTACAATCGAGACATTTCTCTACGCGTACCCTGCTCCCTTGTAAATGCCGAACGCTGCGTTCTCCAACGCATCGCGCTCCTGCTTTTCTCGCTCCTTTATCACTTCGGGAGGTACATACTCATCCTGCTTCTTGTAAATCATAAAGTTAATTTCGGTAGAGAAGTCGCTGCTGAACGCAGAACTGAGCGAAAGGGAAACATCGGAAGCAATCATCTTCACAACTCGCATTTCCTCTCCTAGTCTATGAAAATAGATAGATTTGGCATCAACCTACGTAGAAGGGTGTTGGATAGCAATCGCATCGCCTACACGCAACTCAGAGACGAACTTGGTTCCCTTTCCATAGACAACAGTTCCTGTACGTCAAGATACATTCAGCAAGAAAATACCAGTACTGATAATACGGCCTGTTCCGGGTTCTGTATTGGAAGGGATACTATTGATTTCCTCGATTGGAATTGACTCTATGATGGGTGCGACTTCACTCTTTTCTTTCTTTTTATGTGTCTTCTTTGATCTATAGTACCTTAGTTTGTCTGACCAAGTCTACTTCTTTTTGAGTATTCCGCCTTTCAGATTTAGTTTTCCAACATTTAGATTTGCGTAGGGATCACTCATGTTTTAAACTAACACTGAAACTATCAATTGCTGTAGAAAAGGCAAAATAATGGCTTCCTAATGTGAAGCTTGTGCTTGGCTTCAATTCCACCTGACCCTCTTTCATCGACACTGTTTGTTCTTCCAGTAACATCACCAAATCTGGCTGCATTACGCGAATGCACCAGCATTTCTTCAGCTCGTTCCACTCAATAGCAACAGCCTGAAAAGGGATCTTGTCATCGACAACAATCAGGTTGGAACTACCTAAATCTACTAGTACACTACACACTAACAAGAAAACAACGTCCAAACTTCTCCACTGCAGGGTTCATCTTCTGGAGATCGGAGAAGGTCAGCGAAGAAATGGCGCCAATAATAAACTGTTCTTGCTGAATGTAAAAATCTCGCAGGCAAGTGCGAATCCGAGCACATGCAACCGTCCTTTCAAGAGGACGGTTATATTTATTATAAATCGTGTAGTTGTGAACACGTGACAGCACGTCTTGAAGTAAAATTGGAGGGAAAAGACTTGCGTAGCCAAATTCGTCTAGATGGAATGCTGCAGTGTCTAAAATAAATAAATTCGTTTTATTTCGTACAGAGATCATCTTCGTGTTGGCGAAGATAGTCCAGTTTGATGTGTAGATTCTCTGGAACGACTTTGGTGTTACGAGAATTTAGATACGTTTTCGACCAAGTGTTTCCGTGGTTATACGCCCACTGAAGAAGCTCTTGTCGATGGGTAAGTTCCGAGCGAGAAGAGGAGGAAGATTTGGCAGGCTTTTTATATTCAGGATATACATGATACTTATCTGATCTTGGTATCTTTTTCACGGCAAGTTGCACCAAGCAATCTTGTCTTTTTCTCTTGATATGATCTCTACGGATCATATACTCAAATTCGATCCTCCTCATATCGGATCGAACGTCACCATTTAAAAGATTACACTCCAAACGTTGTAACATTGTTAAAAGGGAATCTGGGTTTAATTTCTCGTTTCGATCTAGGTTTGACACCATCTGAACTGTATCATGACTACTCTTTTGACTCACTCTATCCATAATGGAACACATAATCAGCACAAACCCTGGAATCGTTTTTAGATCCGAGTCTATTTTCACAGATGCCATCGGAGTCCAGAAATATTGGTCATCACATTCCACAAAGTAGCGATTCGATTTAGGATCGAAATAACCAACCTGGGCATCTCTCCACTCTCCTGTTGAAACTTGAACCTTATAAGAACTCATCTATGTGGATAAAAACTTGGTTCCTTTATCTGGATATTCATAACTTCTTCTATGCTAAAGAGTGTTTTTTCCCAACTATCAGATAGTGATTACAGAGTGCTGTAAGACGTAGCTACACACTGTACTGTAGATATAGTGACTATGGATCGCTTCACACAGTGCTACAGCTATTACCGAAGGAGTGTCAGCAGTAGATGATTTTTTCAAATAGAGTAACGATTCTAGGATTTTCAATATCTTGTTCAGCGTAAATCGGCCACTTCCAAGGAAGAGCATTATATCAAATTTTAGAAACTTGTCAGTAGATGTCGTGAGTGAGTTTATTGACAGAGTAAGATTGTTGCTACGAATCGTAACGTCTAGTTACTTAGTCTTCATATTTGTGAGATAAACGGTACAAAAATGGATGAAATCGTACTGAATCGTGACTTTCGCAAGAAATACGAAGTTGCAGCTTTCGCTTTTCCTTTTGCTTAGGACAGTGTGAAGAACGGAAACCACTGTAAGTGGCGATTGGAAAAAAGCATTAAGGATGATATTACTGAAGGTACGCGTTACTGCGAGGAGTGTTATCGGAACAACAACACCCTTCTTCTAGACCCTGTTTCGACAGTTTTCCCTTTCTCAGACATCAAGGCTACGATTCCTGATGTCAATCATGTCCGCAGTTTTTTCCTCGATTGCAAGCTCCTTCGTCGCGATTCATCGTCGCGTTATGTCATCACCCCTTACGGCTACCAGTTCCTCATGAAGAACTTCCGCGACCAAGCGTTGATCCTCTTGCAACCTTACCTCATCAACTCTGGTGGAAACGTGGAACTGTTATCCTTTCTGTTCAATCTGCGTCACATGATTCCTTGCAGAGGCTACGATGTTCGAAAACTCACAGCATCGCAACAGCAGTTTCTTCCGTTTGCTTGCATCATCGGGCTTGTGTATACACGCACTGCAGAAAACGGGACTTTTTTTTTCATGACTCCTTTGGGCGAAAATCTGTTCTCTCAAGACGATCACAGTAGTAAAAATCGGTCCTATTTTTGACATGAAGATGATATGTTGCACATGCACATCAACTCAACTCTTCGGATCGTAATCGAGGCGAATTTCCACATCTACGCATTCGGTCCGTTGGACAGCAATCGACTTCATATCCAGATTTTGAAGCAGTTTTTAGAGGAGAGGGTTTCGAAGTGAAGAGGAGTGAATCGTAGACAATTCTCCCCAACATGGTGAGTTTCCTGATGACGCGCACCTCAGTGATGACTGCGTTGCGTAATGGCATCACAGCAGATCAGATATGCTCGTTTCTAGAGGAATACAGTGACAATGTGGTGCGATTGAAGGAAGCTGATGCGAAACTGGACCAAATGAATGGAGGAATCCACATGAACGGTCGCGTTGAAGACACAAACATGAAAGGAAAGGACGGATACTATCGAATCCCTCTAAATGTGATGGATCAGGTGTATCTGTGGGAAGTAGGATCGGAGGAGAAGGCTTATGGAAGAGAGAAATGAATCGTGCATCCTATCAAGTAGCTTATTTGTATCGTGATTTAGACTCGAATACGTTTGGAAGAGTAGGGGAAAATGAGGGTGTAAGATGTAGATCGTGGATGAAAGTCATATTAGTAATCATATTTTGTTCAAAGATCGGGACCAGAAAATTATTGTTGTGTCTTCGATAGGGAGGGATATTATTCGAAAGATCCGGATTTATCTTGTTTATTGCAAACAGTACAAATTAGCTCCATCACTACTATCGCAAGAATAACAAGAAGGAGTGATGCATGACTGCCGAGAACACCATCACATTGTAAAGCACCGCTGACAACATCTTCGGGGTTTCCTGGAGTTGTACAATGAGGACATGTGTATCCTTCAAAGCAGACGCAAATTCCTCCCTCACATTTTCCACCTGTCTGTTCGGGATTATCAAAGTCAGGACCGAAGTTACCACAGTCTTTGTTCGTCTCACACTCTCCTCCTCCATGGATCATTGCAAGCGAGTCGCACACTGTACCCACTTTGTTACAAGCAGGACAGGTCCAGCCTGTATAGCATTCGCAAGTGCGAGTGACAGGATGGCAGATTCCCCCAACTCCATTCCCACAGTCTTCGTTAGACTCGCAGGCCATCCCACCTGATGGCTGGGTGTCGCAGTATGTTCCTGAATATCCCTCATCACAGACGCAGACACCTCCCATTGCAAGCGAACAGACGCCATGTTCTCCACAGTCGATCTCGTCACAGATCTATCTGTCAATCAGAACTCCTGAAATCACATTCACGGAACAGAATTGGCCTTTGTATCCACTATCGCAGACACACTGACCTCCTTTACAGACACCATGTTTTCCACAGTTCACTCCTTCACAGGTACATTCGTCTCCTACGAATTATATCTTGCTCTGTCCACTACTTCCTGCCACGATGTCACTTGCAAGTGACGAGCAATAGCTACACACGTATCCACTGTTGCACATGCAAGACCCATCAAGACATACACCATTTCCACAATCGCTGTCACTCGTACATGTCCCGCCTCCATGTACATAGTCTCCACAGGTCGCGCCAATCAGGATATCTTCGTTCAGTCCCATGGAGCAATATGGGCATAGCCAATTGCTGTAGCAGACACACTGGTTGTTGATGCAAAGACCTTTGCCATTGCATTCCTCATCCTTTGTGCAATAGCCACCACCCCACTCCACAGAACAGATATCAACAGTGTTTCCTGATCCATCGATGAGTCTACATAAAGATGGGATAAAGAGCCAAACGTGCGGATTGTTGTGTAGTCGCCATTATCATCAAGGATCATTCGAGCACCGCAGTTACTGCATCCAAACCCTTCATAACAGCTGCACGTTCCTTTTCTAATATGAATAAAGAAAGGAGACAAGACAAGCATTGACCTGAGAGTGAATCTGCAACATCTCGCGACATTTCAAGATCTGCTGCTGGGATTCCGCACTGAACATTCTTTGTACCTTTGTGTAAATGGTTTGGGAATAGTACATTCCTTGCCCCCCACTACAGTTCCATATGAGAGTATGAGGGTTTGGAGGATTACTATTATTATTTTCATGAAACTGCAATTAAAATGGCCATATTGTGCTTCCTTGACATCTGAAGCGAAGATGGCGGAAATAGGATCCAATTCGATGGACGAAACCCCCACTCTTCTTAATAATCAGAATCGCTATGGAATATGAAGGTGAAATAAGTATTCGCTACGAAAAAGTGACAATGGCAGACGCGGATATGTTCTTTTCTGCTGTTGCTGATGGTGACTATGCGACTGTTGTCAAGATGTTGGATGATAACCGCGCCAATGTTAACCAAACCGATTCGGATGGTTTTTCTGCCTTGATGATTGCTGCTTCTGAAGGATATGAAAATATAGTAAAGGAGTTGATAAATCGAAACTGTAACGTGAATAATGTAACAGTAACGAAAAACAACACACCTTTATTTTTTGCTGCAAAAGTGGATTCGTTATCTGTTATTTCTTATTATAGGGTGGAAATGTAAATATTGGAAAGATGATTGTGAATAAGAATCACAAGTTGGTGAATCAGTGTAATTCCTCAGGAGGTATATTCGTATCACTTCTTTTCATATAGAAACACCACTGTTGTGGGCCTGTTACTCTGGGAACTATGACTTTTTCAAGTGGTTGCTGAGCGAAAAGGCAGAGGTGCGTGTCGTGAGTGAGAATGACACGACATGTTTGATTGGAGCGTGTCTCGGTCCTGAATCTTCTCGGTCCCAGATAGTTAAGCACATTTTACAATTGTTGGTGTTTCTTCTTCTTTTGATTTAGGTGTCCCAAAATCATCGATGTGCAGGATGTCGATGGTCAAACTGCACTTCACGTGGCAGCTTCTACTGGTAATCTTGCATGTGTGAAGCTTCTGCTTGACTCTGGAGCTGATAGTACATTGCGAGATATCGAAGGTTTGACTCCTTTGCAGGTATAATCATCATCTGAAGGTCATGTGTAGCAAGCGGAGAAATCTTGCTACCCAGATTGTGCTGAAATTCTAGAGAAAAAATGGAAGGAACTGGAAGATAGAGCACGTGAAGAAATGGAAGAATTGCTTCGCGCAGAGGGATACGATCCAGAAGAATGGTAGATTTTTGGAATTCAACTAATCAATAGTCTGGAGAAACGAGGAAAAAAGAGTAAAAGGAATCGAAAAAAGGGGAAAACAGAGACACCAATGAATACGGTTCATCAGGAGTTTCAATGTGATCATTGTATGAATGGAAAAGAAATCGAGGGAATTCGGTATTCCTGCCAGGTATAGAAATAGGTCCGATTTAAGGAATAGGAATGTGAAGATTACGATTTATGTGCGCAGTGCTTTGAACATGTGAAAGAGTTTCATCCTCATAGGCGTTTCATTGCCTACGAACCTCCACAGAAAGATGTGTTTGGAATGTGGAAACAAGATGAGGGAAAAGAGGTAATTGTAGAGGATGAAACTTCTAAAGAAGTACCTAAGAATGATATATCAACAGAAGATACACCAAAAGAAGATACACCAAAAGAAGATGCATCGAAAGAAGATGTTTCCAAGGACAAAGCTTCAAAGGATAATAACTCTCAAACAGTAGAAACAAAGACAATTTCTCCTTCTGTATCTCCTCAGATTGAGACTTCCTCTATTGCGCAATCTACTGAAGATGATCGTTCATGGCATGTGGTAACAGGAAGACGTAGGAAAGGTAGAAGCAACAGTTCAACCGAGCATGAGGAGAAGAAAAGACCTTCTAACCCTAGTAAACTAAACTATAAGAAGGTCATCCAAAAGTCTCTCCAGAATAAAACGATGATTCCCACGGTTGTAACAGGTGCGAATCCTTCTCCTTTAAAGGATGAAACTCCTAATAAGGAATCATCCAATCAATCTCTTCCTAACAAAACTCCATCTAAAGAAACTTCTTCCATTACTTCTTTTCTGTCATCTCTTCCTCCACTTTATGAAACTCTCCCTCATAATGAGACTCCTCAACAAAGGGAGACCTCTCAACGGAGTGAGACCTCTCAACCAGCTGAAACTTCTCAACAGAATAACATTCCTCAACAAACTGAAACCCCTACTCAATCATTTGTCTCTCCACCATTTCATATTCCCACAGGGAATCCACATAACTTTGATTACGATTACAGCCAAGATTATGGGTTTGGATCATTTGACGCAGATATCTCTCTTGATCCCTATTATTATGAACCTAACGATGCACCCTACTCGTTTGGGAGAGATTTGTGGCCCAAAACCCATTATGGAGAGTGGAGAGAGCGAGAAATGGATCTAGAACGAGAACCGTGGTTATTTAGGAATAATAACGGCTTTGGTGGATATATAGATGATGGTTTGACACAGGCACTTCCAGTTGCTTATTCGAGCGAAGAGTTGCAGGTAGAAATGGGAGCGGATTATGATATGTAGAGAGTTCTAGAGAAATCGAATCCGTCTGCACGTGTCACAGGCATCACAGTGGCACAGTATTTGGGACTTGATCTTGATGCAGCCACTGATGCGCAGCTGTCAAATCTAATGGACATGCATATGGAGGTAACAGAGAAGAGATGACATCATGTGTAGGCAATCAAACAAATCACGTCGATGAAAGTGCGGCTAGCAAAGACTGGAGAGCGGCAAAGAATGATGCAAAGACGAGATGTCATTGATGAGAGAATGTAATATGTTGACTTGTTTGTGAAAATCACGTGCGTTATGTTTCCTTAATACCAGAGAAGAGAACATGGACGAGAAAGTGAATTTTGAAGAAGGAATCAACCAACTAAAAGTTGTTATGGAATCTGTCCCTTCAATGAAGCGATGCCGTGTAGGAATGGTTTTTTTGAGTTCTGTAAAGGATTATCTATTGCAACATCCAGACCAAATCGAAAGATATATTAACCTACTGCGCAACACCTTGAATAAAGATGTATTCTTTTGAGTCATATTCTTATATAGTTTGCTGCAGTATTATTACGAGATGAAGGGCGTGTTCTTGTAGAGATACTGTCAACACTCTAGATTCTGTTTGTAAGAAACAAGCAATTCATTCATTCTTTGTAAAATACTAACAACAAAATCGTGATCTTCATCTACCCAGCGACCTTGGACGATTGCCAGGTACCCTTCCAATAGAGCCTTGATGTTGTTCGTAATGAGGAAATAACGTGTTTCATCCGAGCACTCGCATATAAAGTTACAAATGACCACCATGGAACGTCTCGCAGCCTCATAACACACCTCATCTGCCTGTGGGGTTAAAGCAGTGACGTTCTTTATGAGTGTCTCCAGAATATTGGTATCAAAGAGCACTTGACTCTGATTTCCCGCGGAAAGATTCATCCAATTAAATATGACTTCCAAGCGAAGGTAGGGATCCTCATTCTTGGGGTCAAAATACACGTCATGCAGTAACTCCATATAACGACACCTAACAAGAAACGCTGCAAACTCGTCATTCTCCGCGATTATGTTTCCAAGCGTTTCCAGAATCGCTTTCGTGGGATACTGGAGAGTCGCTTCCATCCGGTTTTCCAATGACGCACGCACCGACTGACGCATGGTTTCCACGATTGTTTCCACGATTGGCATCATGCGCATGGCCTAGTGAGGAGAGGAAGAAGAGCGTACGACGTCGCAGGGATTCGACTCGACGACCGTCTGGATCAGCTGGAGGACGTCTGAGAGGACGCCGGTGTGTCGTTCGAGACGCTCGTTCGTCAGAAGCCGTGTGTAGAGCGTGAAGATCACCGACAGCTCCTCCTGGTGCTGGCGCTGGAGGAAGCACTGGGCCGAGAGGGCGTTGCGGAGACAGAAGACACAGTTCTCCATGATTTCCTGGTTCAGAAGGTACTAGAGAAAAGGGAGAAGAGATGACTACCTTGTTCAGAATCTGCAGAATAAGACCCACCAAACCGCTAGAGACGAGGATGTTCCGACACTTTTCTTCGCCACACAAGTTGCCCAGCAGCCAAATTATCATCGCCAAGTATGACTTGTCATTCGATGTCTTCAGTTGCTGCAACAAAAGCGGACCCACACCGGAGTAGAAAACCTCCCGAGTCTGTGGTCATAGACAAACAGAGAGCCACACCTGATCTGCGTTCCCTGAAGCGATATTGCTGAGAATCCAGGCACACTCGAACTTAACGTTCGGAGAGGGGCACTGCAAGCCGGCAACTAGAACAGGAATGATGTTTTGGGAAATCAGGAGATCCAGAGGAAGATCCTTCCCTAGCCCTTACTCTGGAATTGTAGGAATACGCATGGTGACAGCCCCTCGGATCTTCCTTAACACATCGATTTGGTCCTTCACACGGTCCACACTAAGTGTTTTACACAAAGACACGAGTTCCTAGGGATGAGACATTCCGCCTGTTCCTACTTCACTCGATATAGAAGGAGCGTCGAATTCGAGACTCATTTATAAGGAGAGATCGTTGTATGAACGAGTAAATAGTGATTTCGAAGGATAAAATTGGAGCAATAGTAGTCAAGTGGTAAGATAGGTCCCTGCCACGGATCAGGCCCGGGTTCGATTCCCGGCTATTGCATATATTCTTTTTCTCATGGTTCCTAGTGATCAGGAAGAATGGGACGAGCTTTTTCATTCTCTTGAGCATAGCGGCCGCCTCCGGAATTGCGATGTAGGAAATGGATGTTCTGTGTTGTGTTAGAAAGCATTCCAAGAAGCCAAGAAGTTGTACGATACAAGGCCACTGCTGTCGCCAGCGCGGGAAGTGTTTTTCACTCATATGAGAAGCATTGCGAATTGGACGCAAAAGAGAAAGGTACTCAGTACCTGTGATATGTTCCATAGATTATACCAGTCGATTTTGTACAATCCATTCTAGTTGACCGTAGTATCAAAGATGAAAACTATTGGAAAAATATTTGCTATGTAGTTGTTGCGCTGTTGAGTTTACCGTAGGCACTGGGCACTGTGCTTCGGTTTGCGTATAGTGAGGACTTTTTGATGCCCTTTCTTTCCCGTCTTATCCCCCGTTTGGAGACGAACCAGGAGCGGACGAGGGGCATAACGATTGCGTCGCAGCGTACCGTTGTTCGCTCCATGTTCCGTAGTCATCTCCACTCCGAACTCCATTCTCCACGTCTGCAACCTGCTGATTTCCGACCTTTTTCCCGATGATCCCGACGACTTCTGTGGCGATTTTCGTTCGATGTGACGTAGCTTTTTCGATTTACGCCTTCATTTTGTTCGTCAACGGTGCTCAGCGCTCCATCGAGACTCCCTCGTTGCATTGCTGTCGACTGACCACGTAGGAGGGACCAGCGATTTGCACTGGGCTGCGTGCTGCTCACCGCCATGAATCAGATGCTCCGGAAGGAGGTTTTTAACGTCCAGTCTGTGAACAAGGAGCGACTCTACGCTGCTCTGCGTCGTGTGAAATCTCCCACCATTCTGCTGTACCGTATCTCTTTGCAGATCATGTGACTCTAGCCAATGAGATAGGAAGTCTTCCTGCGCTGCCGGATGACTCCAAGCTGTTCAGTTTGCTGAGTATGAGTGCGAATTCGATTGGCCGCATCTTGCTGTTGTAGGCGTGATTTGATTGGTCGAACCAAGCTGCGATATGTGGAAAGGATTGGTCCATTTTCCTTTCATTTTCGTGTACAGTTTTTACTTTTTCGTGTCTCAATTTCTCCCCTTCGCTCTTCTGTTCAAGCTTCAGACGAGCAAATCCGTTCCGTTTCCCGCGCGTTGACATCTAGACTAACCAGGGCATTCTGTTCACGCTGTATGACATGGTCTTTTCCATTCCGCCGCACAGTGTCTCCATCAGTCTCTGCGACAACTCCTTCGTCCTCCAGGAGACGCATTGGTGGCCAGTCATCCTGGCGGAGGTCGCCTACCTCAACATGGTGGAGTTGTACCCGCTGAGTCACGTGGTGAACGACCAGGACTGGGAGAGCAGTCTGCAGTCCAGCGAGGTGCGTCTGATCTTCCAGCTCTACGCCACGGTCGACGACTCGTGCACGTACGTGGCTTCGTGGTCTGTCGACTAGTCTGCCTCTCTGCATCTGCATGCTCAGCCACCACATCCAGAGCTGCGAGACGGACCTCAGCGACTGCGACGTGCAGTGGGTCAAGATCCGCTCGGTCATCGCCGCGTGCGACACTACCGTGATGAAGTTCTGCTACATCCTCCCGCGCGCAGAGCCCTCCGAGTTCCTATCGCTGCAGTTCAACCCGCTGGCTGAGCAGGACATCTGGCGACTGACGGGAGTGGTGAAGAGCGGCGCGCAGTACGACTTCCTCTTCCTCATCCTGCGCTACATGTTCCTCTCCTGCTACACGATCGAGTTCTGCTGCGAGTTCATCAAGAACAAGCTCAGCGACGAGCGATTTTTGGAGCGACACATGCGCACAGTCAAGAACGCCATCAACGTCATGCTGTACACGCTTCTCACGTGGGCGATGCGATGCCGATTGACTCTAGGTATAACATGTACCCCACCTATTTTCACTTGCGAGCCGTGGTGAAGCTGGCGAGTCTGCTGAACGTCATTCAGCGCAGCTCTGTCGAGGAGCTGCGACAGCATCTCGTTCAGAAGCGAGCGCTGTTCTTCCTCAGTTTCAGACAGTTCCTATACATCGGACTGGGATTCATGAACAAGAAGATGGTCCAGATGTATTTGACTGGCACCGCACCTTCTCTGCTCTGCGAGAGACAGGTGTATGGATTGCTGGACTCGTTGTTTAAGGAACTGAAAGACTGTTGCTCATTTCTGGGTTATTCATTTTCACTGTTTTCTGTTTGTTTCAATTATGTCTGAGCGAGCTGAACAAACTAGGCAATCTACGGAGGGAGAGCAACCGACTGACCCTATTGTCCAGTATATTCTGCTGAGAAAAGTAGACTTTGTGAAGATGTGATACAAAGGACTTGGTCAAATCAAAAAAGTGGAATCTGGGAGCTGTCGTCACACAGGGATGCCATGGTAGTCTGCGTTGTGTTTTTCTTTTCTAGCGTCCACAGCAGCTATATGGACTTACCGGGATGATCCTCTAGTCCTTGCGTATTGCAACGACTTGGAAAAGTCCACTCTTTACGTGACTGTGACTTGTAGTATGCACAAAGTGGTTTTGGAAGTGAGGGATGACACCGAGTTGTTGGATATCTCTGCTACACTGAAAATGAACAAAATCGATCACATTCTGTGGAGAGAGCAGCCAGAGAATATTGTTACTGCTCTGGCAACCAAGCCTTGCACAAAAAGTATATTCGGAACATTGCTACGTCATCTGCGATTGTTAAAATTGGATGTTTGTTAGAATTTCGTGGCTCGAGATCTAGTAAATCCTTTCTAATTCACAACTTGATGAGATCCCTTGTGTTTCTAGTTCGTAGCATTTTAACTGTGGTTCTATGTAGTTGCTACGGTGACATTCACCCTCAAATGTGCCAGTGAGGGCGTTTGGCCCGAGACTGAAAGTGGAATCGACGTGGCTGTCGATTGTCCTCAGGGCCAATATGGAAAAATGACTCGTTACTGCCATGAGGTTTCTGAAAATGTGACTCAGTGGGATGAGCCTGTAACAGAGTACTGTCTCGACCTAGTGCCTGCCCCTGGCTTAGCCAACATAGATTTTGTTTTTAATGTCTCTGGCTCTCGCACTCGTTTTATTGTGTACAACCCTCATGGCTTTCCGAATGGAATCCGGGAGGCGTACGATGTAAAGAAAACGACCGTATCTGTTCATCGAATCACTGAGGAGGCCAACTGGGTTTTCGTAGACACTTCACCTGACCTCTAGTTCTCAACCGTGCAGATCCGCGTCACCCTTCCAAAAGAGGAGGGAGAGGCCTTCTACGAGGCTCTGATGGCGAGCGACAATGCTCAAGCAGTCGCAGAACATCTGCAGCGAAACAACAACATCGGATTCCGCTATCAGTACTTGACTTTGAATGGGGAGAAGCATTGTGATATTACCTATGTGGGGGATCGAGTATTGACGCTTGGACCGGATCCTACTGAAGCACCAACTCCCACGCCTGCTCCTACCACTGCTGCTGACTATCTGATGAACCATCTGCTGTGGATTGTGATCTGTGCTGTGGAACTGGTGGTTATCGTTGTCCTCATCTTTATCAAGCAGCGTAAGGTGAAAGAAGAGAAGCAGCCTCTTGTCTAATTAGTGTTTTTGTTAGAGACACTTTTTTATGTATTCGTATAATTTAAGTGAGAGCGAGGATGAAGAGGATGCAGATGACGTACGAACTGACCTGTTTCTGAAGCATAGGTGCGATACAATGGCTATGCCTGGGATGAAGTCATCATGCCGAAGCAGACACGAAAATCGAAACCAAACAACCTAGCTACCTCGCAAGAGGGGGAGATTCGCAAAGAAGCCGAATTTGTAATCGTTTTCATTACATCTGATCTACTAGTCTTTCCAAGTCAAATCTCCAACAAACAGTTTGCTCAATCGGCTCAACGAGTCCTCTTCTTTCAAAATCCCTTCATTCGATCTTCCGCAGTTCCTTGCTCCGGATTTTAACCAACCGAAGGCGAAACCCATCTCTTTGGGATGGACTGTGCCGATGGAGGAATCAAGTGCTTCTTTGAGTCTATTTTTGAAATAGATGCAGGGGAAGACGTGAGTGCAAACACAGTTGAGAATACACATGTTTATACAGAACGAGACGTTCCAGAAGCAGATCAAATCCACAATCAGACCGATTTATTGCCGAATCCGTCGTACTCCAGTTTCCCGCCAATGATATCATCGCAGTCTGTGAAGCTAACTCAAGGTGCCACAAAGGCTGTACATGGTACGACGAAACATACACAAAAAGCAGCAAAACCGCCTGTCGATTGGAGTGTTGTGAACAAATCCAAGTTTCGTCCCTTTCAACGAGACTCTATGCCTCCTGCACAACCAAAGATTCCTCTTTCGCAAGCTCTACAAGTGGAGAGTAAGAACTCGGTTTCGTTTGTGCCGAGAAAACGACCAATCATTCAAAATCCGTCAAATGATTGGAGGAAGAATGTTTCGACACAAAGTCAGCTTCTGGCAGCGGATTCCTCTGTTACCACAACTCAAGGACAGGTCTCCACTCTCTTAAAACAATGCATTCTGGAAAGAGAAAAGTTCGGTACTCGCCCTTCGCTCTCGGAACGAGGGATTGTTGTTATGTATAACGAACAGTCGAGTGTTCTGCGACTCGTTCTATGGATGCAGGAGGGAGAGTTGCGCAACAAGCTGGCTGTCGTGCTTCTGTCGAGCTTCGTGAATCGAACCATAGGCATCCGGAAGGGTTTCACTGTAGAACTCGATTGGTATTTTCACTAGGTTGCCTTGGCTTCTGGATATCACGTGATTCACTTGTCACACTCACTCCCTATTCTTGTCGGGATTCAGTCGATGAGTGTAGAAGCAACATCGGATGACACTATCTCGGAGGGTTTGGGCGAATCACTTTTGTTAGTTGTAGAAATGCTGCAACAACTGTTTTGTGCTTCTTTGTGGATTGTTTGTTGGTAACCATGGTTTTTGTACTCGATCCGATTTATAGTCCACGTAGAAAGAAGCATTTTGATTCACATCAGTACTCTTACACTACTGCACACGATTCATTGACAAACTGTTTCTACAGCATTGATGCAAAGAATACAAATAACAAATCCATCGATTTCAGTTATTTTTTAAACTCTGTCGCTGTTCTCTTTGCAGATGTCTTGTTTGGAGAATATTGCGAATCAGGCAACATGGTATGTATCCAGTGCGGAGTCTGACTATGGAGTGGGGAACATTATCGATGGCAATGTCGAAATTGCGTTTTACTTTATATGAGTAGATAGCAACATACTGGCAGTCCAATGGAGAAAGCCCCCACACGATTGAAATCAACGTATTTGAGATGTGTGTGCTTTCAGAGATAGTTTTGCACACGGAAGGTGATATCTGCTATAAAGCTGTATGTTAGTTATAGTACCGATTCGACTTACGCACCTCTCCTTGTTTCAGTTCTCTATGGAGACGATGGGGAGCATTTTCAAGAGTATGGGACTTTTACAATAGGAGAAATCAACGATTGGTTTGTTGTGAAGACTGATCAAGAGAATCAACCTCTAGAAGCGTTCTCTCTTCAGATTGTTATTCACGAAATGTACCACAATGGCAAGAACACACGGATTCGACAAATCGAGATCCTCTCTCCCAAGAAGAGCGATAAGCAGACAAAGCTCTCTCTTTTTTCCGATCCTTTTCTTTGTACTATGATGTGTAATCGTTGTTTTGTTAGTTGAAAAAAACACTACAAGCTTTTCCACATCGCTGTCTAATCTCCTCGTCCTCCGAATCCCATGCATTATCGGCTTCATGACTGCCCACGTCATTGGAGTGAGTTCTCGTCATGATGAAGCTGGGTCGCTCCATGTCAACAAAGGTGTGTGGGGGAGGAGGGATGTTCAGCTCGTCGAGAATCAGCGGAGCCTCTTGATTCGGGTCTTCGATGATCGTCTGGTCGAGAGGGTCATCGGCGTCGATCATGCTTTGCTCGTTAATCACACTGAGGTTCGTGAGAGACTGGGGGTAGTGTGTCTGTGGCCTCGGACGAGGCAGAGGATCGCTAGAAGTGAGGAGGGAAGTCATTGCATGCGGTTCCGTCGTCTCTTCCACTGTCACATTCTGCGACTCCACTCCGCTGTTCTGGTCAATAAACGAACTCTTCAGCGACGATAGGGGACGGACATCCAAGTCTTCCAGCACGGAGTGGTCCACTGGCTGGATAATGCGACTTGTGATCAGAGAGCGATTCGGAGTTGAATCCGTATCCGACTGGTTGATCGAGGAGACGTTGTTTATATCGAAATCAGCTGTCAGACTGTCCACTCTCTGCTCCCGCTGGAGAGTATCTTTTGGCTCCAACTAGATAATCAACACCCTAAGGCGATGTACCGAAGGAGAAGCAATTTCTTTATATGTGTAACTATTTACTTCCGATATTGGCGCTGAATGTCCGGTTATGGGCACTGAGCTACATTTGATCAGAATAGCACACACCAAGTACTCTATTTCATCGAGGGTATTTATTACATATCGTAGATTCGTGAGTATAATGTTCTACACAAAAACTTGTTTCTACAGCGTACAAGTGATTCCGCAGTGTTGATATCCATCGATGATTACTATATCAACAAATAAAAATAAGGGAACCCAGGAAGATGATTAAAAAGTGTAATTGTTAAGAATTTGATAGCACACCGAGTAATATAAATTAAACAAAAAGGAAAAAGAAAGAGACGAATTAATAACCTCCACGTAACGCAAGTACCATATTAATGACAGTGCCGCTTGTCAACTGATAAGACCGCAGCGTCTTGTCATCAATCCTTGACATGACCGAAAAAGCGGAGTTCTTACATTACTTTACCTTTAACAATCAGCCGAAACTGATCAGGAGAGATACCCTCCTTTTCCATCAAGGATTTCTTCAAGTCTCCAACCTACAACACTGAGCCAGCTTCGCTATCTCTCTACAGTCAAATTGTCATCTAAATTAAAATCTCTCTAGAAAGGAGAAGAGAAGGAGTAATCATACTTTCCGTCCTGAAACAGTCTAATTATGAGTACTCTTTATCCAAAGCTCACCTTGATTATAATCTGCATGGAATACACAACGTGTAACAATAGAATGACTCTTAAAATTCTTTTCAAGTCTTTGACAGGAGTTGAGGAGAGAGTGAGGTAAGTGGTGAGAGCCTGTTTGGTGAGTGTTTTGTGCAACAAATCGTTCTGGTGCTTCTTTTTGTGAGATGCAGCAATTTTGGTGTTGCAAGAGGAAGAGAAAGACACAAGCGATTCATTTGAAGTGAGATGCATCTAAAAGGACCTTTCTAACAGCACTAGGTTTTGTGTTTGTTAAAAAAAAACAGTTCAACAATAGAAGCAAAGGAAATAGCGATATCGTTTTTCCTCTTTTTCCTGTGCAGGTGCTGTTGGCAGCAGCTGCTCATGAACACTGGAATCAAGGACATCACGAGCTTGCGACGGGTCATAAGTCTCTGTAGGAACGACAGGAGGCGAGTATGTGAACTCGTGGGAGTGCTGCTGCATATAATAATCCATATACTCCAACAGACATGTGGCAATACGTGGCAACTAGAGTTAAGGACATGCTACTGCCATACATTCCTATCATCAAAAAGTGTATAGTCTAACACCAAATCACTGCTGATGCCAATTTCTAAGCAGTGGTCCTCAAACATAGCAAGATTTGAATTGAAGTCCATGTACTCCTCTATAGCTTATCCAAATGGAAGGAGTGGACGAGGCGATTGGATGTACGAAGGAATCGGGTGTTGTGAGTACAGAGCATTTGCTACCTGACACAAAACCTACTGATGATGTACGCGTAATAATGGCTACGGTGCCGTCTCTCAGCGAAGACAGTAGATCGGGAGAGACATCCTTCTTTATGATTTCTCCGCACCAAGAACTAATTTCGATACAAGATTGCTATCAGTTAACAAATCACTCGAATAACAGCTACGTTCAACTGCTCATGCACTTGATCCTGAATTTTGTTTGGAGTCTTTTTCTCCAGCTGATTATGGAATTTCTCGTTTGTAAACACGTCTGGATTGCTCACCACGTCATAGAACTCCTGCTCAAAGCTATCATTCATTGTGCGAAAGATTATATGAAACAAACACTTCCAGAACTTCTTGTGGGGTGTCCATGGGATTTCCTCCACCTTGGCGAATTCAACGGACCAGCGACTGGCCACATAGAAAAAGTCGCTGAGACGGTTCAGGTAGCGCTGAACCGCGGGATCCACTTCGTCTCTCTCGACAAGAGGCACCACAGATCGTTCGGCACGACGACAGATCGAGCGACACATCTGCAGAGCGGCTCCTCCCTGGTGAGAAGTCTGCACGTGGAGTCAATAACCCACACCTACGGGGATCGTAAAGGTCGTCACAGGAGGAAGCTTGGCATCGAGCTCGTCGATCCACTGCTCGAGGACAGTGACGTTATCTTCCGGAAACTTGGTCTTTTCTATTTTGTTTGCACTACAGTAAAGAGAAGGAGGGAAAAGTACGAACTAGCATGAGGAGGCGTGGCAATAGCGGCGCCTAAGTCAAAAAGACGACTTTGGATCTGGTGTGAAAGTGAGCGGAAATGCCTACTTCGATTAGTTTTGGAGCTAGACCATTATTCTCAGATTCGGCGAAACCGCGAGCAAACCCGGTGAACCTACCTCTAATCTCGATAGAGATGAAGTACGAATTCAGTTCATCCGTGTTTCCGAGTGCATGAAAGACATCATCATACTTCTTTCTCCTCTCTCCATTGTAAAGTGAGGACGACCCCTTGTCTCCTGTTTTGGTATAGATTCCAGATTTCCTTTGCTTGAGCTGAAGAGGCGGTACTACTTGACTTCGGCAAAACAGCGAACGAATTGAGGGACTGCCCTTACACTAGACACAACAGCACGAGACAACATTTCAGTGAATTAGAGGAAAGTAGGCACTATTAATACCCGATCAGTCCCATTTTCACTCGATGGATTCTCAAGACCTGATTGAGCGTCTTGCTTTTTATCTGTCGAAGCAGAATCTGGAGAATGACGAGTTTTTGAGGTCCGAGACAACTGATTCCTGTACTTGTTTTTTTCTATGTAGACTCTAGTCGTCTCCATCCATGCACTCTATTCAGTTCCAGGCGTCTCTGCTCGTGTCGGTTCTGTGGAGCAGTTGTTGGAACTTCTCAAACAGCATAATCAGTTCGTTGTATTTATTAGGTTGCTTTTCGAGTGCAGATTTCCGAAGATGAAAAGGGTGTTCGTTTGAAAGAGCAACCTTTTGATCCAGTGGATGAAACAAAACGTACTGTGCGTATTAGTGGATTTCCTGTGAACAGATCAGAGCAGGAGGTCCGTGATTACTTGACGTCTTTTCCTGAGAGTGTTATCTGTTGAACAGCGTGATTCCTAGTAGCCTCTGTCGAGCTGCTGCGTAACCTGAACACACACCACTTTGTCGGCATCGTCTATGCACTTCTTCGTCCAGAGGAGAGTGTGGATGAGTTTGTAAAGCGGGAGCTGAGCTTCGGCGAGCAGAAGCTTTCTGTTCTCTCTCTGTGGTGTTGTTTTGCTTTGTTTATTTGATAGAACGAGCTTTCGAAACACACAACAGCAGAAAGTTGTAGGTTGCACGAGCTTCGTTCGACGTAGATTCGACTTGAATTCGTGCCGGGTCTGTTCTTCCACGTTCGTGGAATCACTCGAAACGTGAACGAATCGGATTTACGAGTGTGTTTTATTGGCGTGCATTAGCTAGAGATACTTTCGAAGCATTCTCCCGCAGGACGCATATTGCGTGTCCGATAGTCGGAACGGTCTTTGCTTCATTCGCTTTGAGCGCAAGACCGACAGCGAAGTCTATTTGAAACTGCTGAGCGAGAACCCCTTCAAGAACATTTCTCTTTCTATTCGCGCCTGTAATTCGCGTGCTGCTGCTTCAGCGTATCGTAAATGCTTGGATATCATGAAGAAGAAGGCACATTGATCATATTGTTTGTTGAACACAGCTCTATTCCTTTCAGCGACAAGTTGTTGGCAGCACTGTTGGAGTTGCAATGAACCCATGGATTGCAGTGCCTGAGGGATCCACCTAGATCCCTTTCTGTTGACACGTCATTAATGGAAGCAGAAATATCGGAATCTTTATCGAGACTTCGTCAGATTGGATCTGAATTGGGCGTTGGCGAGGAATCGCAGCCAGAAGCAATTGAAGAGGACAGCTTTGATTACACAGAACGAGTCCTGTTTTCCGAGATTCGGGAAATCAAGAATGTGTTTCCCTCCCTCTTCATTCATTCTAGTTGATCGAGCGTCGAGACAAGGAGTCCCTCGTCTGCACGAATCGAAGGGGTGTAATCGAGCTGAATTCCCGAATATACCGCAAACTGAAAGACGTAGTGAAATTAGTGTCCGACTTGGAAACCGTGATACAGAAAGAATCAAAACGGAAGCGCGTTTCACAGTCACAGGCCACTCACAAATAGAAAGAGAAGAAAGAGAGAGAAGAAGTCCTCATTGTGATCATCGCTCAGATCAAGCGTCTCCAGAGTCTCGCAGCTGAAAACCACGCACCCGAACGTAGCCCTCAATCCACTATTCACAGCAAGGGTTTATAGAGCCTTCTTCGGGCGACCCTGTGCTCACGATTCTGCCCGGTTCTCCTCTTCCTTACACGAGCGGTAGACGCGTGTGCAGGGAGTGAGGAGTAGATAAGATAGAGGTGGAGGACTCCATGCTGGAAGTGGAGTCCGACTTGACAGAACAGCAGAAAGCATCGCTGCAAATGTACGAGAAAAACAAGGTGGAACTCGACAAGATGCTCGATCAGATCAGCGAGGGACTCACAGAACTGAAGGACCATGCACTCCTCATCGGAAACGAGATCGATAGGCAAAACGAATATCTGCATGAGCTGGAAACTGCGATGGACAACACTACGGAAACCATCGCCAGAGATAGGGAACGATTGAAGCAACATAGGAAGCGGGAGACGATACGACACTGCGGAGTCTATCTGTTTTGTATTATTTTAATTCTCGTGGTGGTGATCATCATCTTGGGTATTTTGCGTAGAGCGTTTTCTTGCGATGTTTGATCGAATAAACTCGTTCATGAAGTCGGGATAGGAGACAGGTGCGAAACTTGCCATTTTATTCCGGGAATGGATGTATTGGACGCGTTTTCTGATGTAACTCCGATCCTGGAGTCAGAGAATGCAGACGAGATATGTAAAATCCATTATATACCCCAATGTAATCAGATCCTGTAGTTCGTGTTGCATAGTTAGAGAATTGATAGGGATTCTTCGAGCATGCATTCTGAGCGGAGAACTGAGCGATCGTGTCTTTCGTCTAACAACTAGTATTATTATGCTGAACACAGGCTTTATTAGTGCTTGGTGATGGTTCGAGGCGAAGTTTATGTAATAGGGTCGTGCGGCAGCAGTGCATTCTAAAGAATGGTGTGGACTACGACGAGGAATTTGCGTTTCTAGATGAGATCCGCAATATAAATGAAAAGTGCTATCAGACATGGATGCACCGGCAGTTTTTGGTGGAGATCTCGAATCGCTATGAAAAGGAGAAGGATTACTGCGAAAGCTACATCTGTCTGGACCACAAGAACATCCACAGCTGGACGTACCGCCACTGGGTGGTTGAGAAGTTCGGGCTCTGGGAGAAGGAGTTGGAGTACACTGACAGTGTTTCTTTTTGTTGTATCTAAACTAGAATACATCACTCTCGACATCTTTAACAACAGTGCTTGGTCGTATCGCTTCTACGTTTTCACTCACGAGAAGGTAGTTGGTGTTGATTGCATGCTCTGTAGAGGTCGTCTGAGGCGATCGACGCAGAACTTGACTATGTGTTGGGGATCCTGGAGCAGGCGCCTCACAACGACGCTGCATGGAATTACCTCAAGGGACTGCGACGATTCTATGCAGAACACTCCTTCGATGATGTGATCGCGGTTGTGAAGAGGATCGCAGAACAGAAAGAGGCGGTCAATGCACTCGATTTCCTCATCACATACGATCGATCTTGTTATGATCTTAACAAGGTGCAGGAGGCGATTGCTGTTTGCTCGATCTGCTGGGGTGATGTGTAGTATGCAAAGCGACTCCAAGAGCTGGACTTCATTCGTCGACTGTACTGGAAACATGTGGAGGACGAGCTAGTGAAGGATAAAGAGTATCTAGAGTTCACAAACGAATGCACTGTTTGTTGCAACAAACATGACAATCTTTTTTCTCCTTTTCTTTGGTAAAGTACAAGACGTATCCGACAGAGGCAACTAGCAACACTACAAGATGCATTATCACCATGGGATACATTTTTTGAGAGAGATAAACTAGAAGTGAAATCGTGCCAAGAATCGATGTGACGAGGACGAGGACGCCGAAGAGACGGCGATTCACGTTGGGGTAGAAGAGAATCATGACGATCAGCAGTGTCGCACTTACCATGCAGAAGGAAGCTCCAGCATCATTCGATGTAAGTGTTTGCAGGGAGAAGTTCCATCTACACTCTTGATTCTCAACGGAGACAGGGCACCAAACAAGGAAGGGAAGCAGCAAAAGAAGACAAAGTCTCCAAGTAGGGATTGCAGACCAAGAGAACTTGTTGGAAGCAATGATGCACTCCCAGAGGAAATAAAATGCAACAATATAGATCGCCACTGCAAAAGACACAAGCCAGACAAACTCCCAGTCTGGAATCGTACCCATCGTTTGAAATGTACCGATCAGAATCATCGATACAAATCCGTAGAGACAAAAAATGCGACTCCAACCGGCTAATCCAGCGAGAAGTGCAAGAATCCATACAATTTTTGCAATAGGAAACAAATTTGAGTAGTAGGAAGTGTACGGATGATTCGACACAGCGACAATAACTTCCGCCAAATCGCTGGCTTCAATATCGAGATCGTTTACCGGCATCAGATTAATTAAACACAAGATAATAAATACCGCTTCGTACAGCATTGCTTCGAAGAGTAAAAGAATATGATAAGCTTGACTTATTTCTGAAAATAATTCGATACTTTTGAATTTCTTGCGTACATTGAATCCAATCGCCCAAGAAATATAATATAGGAGGTTTGGTCTACCATTCAATCATTTCCTTCACAACTTTCTATTTTTTGTCGAAGTGAATTGCTGCTGCTGATGAACGCAAAGAGCTGTATTGAATCGCTATGCCAAGAGTTTCCTCAGTTTTCTGTTAGTTACCGTCACTTCTTGGAATTATATGATAAACGGTATTTGGCGAGTGCGCTTCACTGATCTATAGTCTATGGTATCAACTAACAATGGCACTGCTTGAATTCACTCAAAATGAAGAGCACTATATTAACAACAATATGATCACTGTTTTTTCTTGCAGTTAGGATGATTTGCATAGTTGTATGCTGGTTTTATCGTGAATTGTGAAGAGCGGATCGATCCCATGGAGTATGCAATGTTAGTGTGTCAAATAAGTCGCCAGTATTATCCAGGTATGATTGGAGCGTCGTGTTGATGCGAAGATTATCTAAATACTTTGGAGTTTATAAAAACAATAGGAAATATAGGTGAGGCGAAAGAGGTCTTCCGCAACCACGTAGATCGTCATCTCGGTGTGACCAGTTCCGAGGTAGGTAAGAGGTGTCACGTGCGATGTAGAAAGCGAAGATGACTCGGCGAGACAAGATCGGCGAGAACGCCTACAGTCGCTATGTACTGGAAGTGTCGTGGCTCTACGTGAAGCTGGGCCAGCTGGACATGGCGCAGGAGTATCTGGACGAGGTGAAGAACCTCTTGGATCACCAAAGCGTGCCATCGTCTCGTCTGTACTCCATCTACTATCGTGTGAGCATCGAGTTGTTCCGGGTAGGTGTTGTTATGAGTCATAACGAAGACGATGAACGACGTCGACGGCATCTACAGGAGCTCCATCAAGTGGCTTGCCTACACTCCGCTGGCGTCGATGACCGTCGAGGACAAGAACATCATCGTCCGCGACATCCTGAAGAGCGCCCTGCTGAGCCAGGAGGTGTATTCCTTCGGCGCTCTGCTCACCTCGGAAATCCAGTCGATTGCTGCGCAGGGAGGCTATCCGTGGCTCTACGAGCTGCTGTCGCTGGTGAACAAGGGCGAGGTGCAGCGGTGGAACGAGGCGAAGGAGCGCTACGCACAGCTGATCCAGAGCGATGTCTGTTTGCAGTGGAGGGGTGATGCGTAGCCGAGCTTCAACGGAAAGCTGCCCGTGGTCGATGAGAAGGTCGCGCTGCTGGCCTTGCTGGAAGCGGTGTTCAGTCGACCCACTGCTGACCGTGTGCTTCGATTCGAGGAGGTGACAGCGGTGTGCGGAATTGCTCCAGAGGAGGTTTCGGTGCATGTGGAGGATGACCGATAGATCGAACCGTTCTTGATTCACGGTGCGCGTCTTGGCTTGTTCAAATGCTCGATCAATGACTTGGAGGGAAAAGTCGTATTCACGTGGCTTCAGCCGCGCGTAGGTCTTCTGCTGATGGGTCATGCACAGGTGTTGGATCATGAGCAGGTGGAGACAATGACAAAGATGCTAAAGAATTGGAGCCAGAATATCCACGATACGCTACTATATGTCACAAAGAAGGCTACTGAGAATTGAGTAGTTGATGTGTTTGTTGAATACCTGGTGTACTCCCTTTCATTATGCGAGTGGAGCAGCGTTTGGTGTTGAGATGTAGAGCAGAGTATGTCAATTCATTTATCATTATAACCGCGGATTCCTGTATGTACAAAAAATATTTCAATATGAGATTCTTTGCTGCGATTCTGTTTCTATCTATAGCGGTATTGTTTTAGTTGCCGAGCGAACTGTAGTCAGCTGCGGTTGTCACTTTGACAAAAGACAATTTCGATGAGGTTGTGAACGGAGAGAAAAACGTTTTCGTCAAGTTCTACGCGCCCGTTGTTCTGTCTTCCCATCCTGATCAGTAGTGGTGTGGCCATTGCCAGGCACTTGCTCCAGAGTACACCATTTTCGCCGACTCTTTTGCTAAAGAGTGGGATACGGGTTTTGGCACTCACTCAAAGAGATTCTGTCATTATTGCAGAGGTCAACGCAGATGAGGAAACCGAGTTAGCCACTCGTTTCGACATCACGGGCTTCCCGACGCTGAAGTACTTCCCCGCTGGCGCTGCCGACGAG
>JZRO01000322.1:0-15641 GCA_000963465.1 Blastocystis sp. subtype 9
CTTCAATAATCCATTCTTATACAAATAACAATCTCCTAAACCATTCTTTATTACATATTCATTCTTGTGTTTCTTTTGATAATATTGAATAGAATATTCTATTCCATTTTCATCCTTAAACAATTTGGGATAATCAGATACTTCATAATCACTTAATAGATTCCCCTCCTCTCATTTCCTTTATTCCATCTACACATCAAATATAATTCAAATACACTACTACTATCCACCATTTTAAAGTTATTACGAATAATGAAAAACCTATATACGGTTCTGAAGTGAATTCCTCTTCACAATATCATCTCTAATTCATTTAATGTTTTTTATGATATTCATTGTACTATATATTCGAAAAAGAGTTAAATGTGATATACAGTGACTGTACAGGTTGGTATAAGAATTATAAACAGTAGTGAGTTAATCATTACATGCTTATTGGAAATGAATACACTCTCTTTTTTAATCAATAGAATATACACTTTTACTCTCAAATTGGTCTCAAGTGTTTTCATTTCTCTGTATCTATTTTGGGAGAGTGAATATGATTTCATCAAAGTGGTTGCATACCCTCCATTGTATTAGACATATTTCTCGAAAAGTTCATTATCGTCTTTGAAGGTTATATTCTTTTTCATTTTACATTTATGAATATGGTTGTATTTGCAAAGAGATTCATTTGTTTCAAATAGTTGGTAAGTATGTACAAGCTGTATATGGATTGAGGTTTTGGAGCATTTCGGACCTATGTTATCTCCAAATGTGAATAGTAAGTGCTGATTTCAATTTCGTGATTATATAGGCAAGAGTGTATGCTCACTCCCTATGTAGTACATGAATAGATGTATTACTTACTGGGTACAAATAACTTCATACAATGAACTTATATAATCAATCGTTAGAATATGGCAAGAACTTGCGATCGATCTTTCTCCAATCTATGAACTAGTAGAACACTAGTACAGTAGTAGATAATGTGTATAATTTGACACTCTTCACAGTATATTTAGTATCAAACTCGTTTTCAACAAAAACATAATAAAGATATCGGAATAACAACTTGCTCATCACTAGTATTCTCCTTTTCAATACTTTCGAGTTGAGTCATAATCAAATCCTCCTGTTGTAAGACGGATTGAATTGATAGATTCACCTTTTGTGCAGCTCTTTTAGCTTCAAAGTATTCGACTAATCCTAACCGACTCTTAGAAACCCTGGTATATTCTGAGGTAAATAGTTCCTAGACTGATTAGAAAGGACCTGTGCCTACATTCACTATCTCTCCCTTAGTTGGAAACCAATTAACCTCCAGAGATATCCGTAAATACTCCAAAATGAAAAACAGTGATACAATGAAGCAGACAGTAAGTACTGAGTGCTATTACTTAGATGAATTGAAAAGAAATACTGGATTTGTAAATAATCCCATGAAGGTACCGTAAAGATCTTCACTTTCTGCAGGAAACAAAGCAAATCCAGATGTGACAGCAAATGTAAGAAACCATAAGAGAATGCTTGCCACATCAAAAGCAATGAGAAGTATATAATACAACGAAGAAATAAAAAGTATCTTATGATTAGCTACGATTACCAGAATGGTGAATGCAAGAACTCCGATATATGAAGAACTTATAGTCTACTAAGAAACAGTCAATAGAAAGCACCATGTTCTTTCCAGCATCACTTATTACATCGACTCCTGTATATAGAATCAAAAAACCAATTATGGCAGCACCCTCAAATACAGCTATTCCTAGATTCAACAAAAAATTAGTCATGGTCAAGGGAGCGTGATACCAAGATGAATGATACAACTGTGG
Organism: Blastocystis sp. subtype 9; assembly: GCA_000963465.1. NCBI lineage: Eukaryota > Bigyra > Opalinata > Blastocystidae > Blastocystis > Blastocystis sp. subtype 9. The sequence goes on from JZRO01000322.1 coordinate 1,818, forward strand.
CACACGATACAGTAGCTCCTTGTTTGCAAAAAAATCAATTGAAGCTATCGTCAAAATAGGGGCCGAAGTAAAACTATGATTTTACGCTAGTCACTTCTCCTACTAGGTATTGAAAAAATCTACTCCCCAGGAAGGTAGCACTTTGAGTCCTGAAAACATCGCAAGATAAGAAAGAAGAAGAGTGAGAATTGACAGCAGTGTATTCTTGTATAAGAAGTATAGCACTAATGTCTGAAGTCTGATTTCATTTGCTTTTCCATGGACAAATAAGAGCTTAGTCATTGACTGGAATGATGGAAGGCTCACATCAGCGTTATTAAATGCTTGGAGTCCTTCTTTCCCTTTTATTCCGATTCCGACATCACTTTCTCTTATCATTCCTATGTCATTTGCACCATCACCCACACAGAGAACATGGATCGTCTTTCCTCCTTTCTTTCCAAACTCTTTCAAAGCATGAGTGATTGCCTGCTTCTGGTCTTTGCGCATTCTCGCAATAATAACTGATGGAGCATCGCAAAGACACTGAAGAAAAAGCGATATTTCATCCTCATCCTTTTGATCAAATATCTCGTCAATCACAGTTGCATCCACTAACAACGGAGAATGAGATGATTGGTTATGCAACTCCTTTAATAATGGAATCAGATGAGTCTGAAGACTCTGATTATCTTCGTATTCTAGATGTAAATGAACCAAGTTATCATCAGAGCCAATCACTCCTGCAGACAGCTACGCTAAATCAAATTTCATATCCTCACTGCAATCGATTCTGCTGTGCTCGCCTTATCACCAGTGAGAATCCAAAAGCGGATTCCAGCAGTCTGAAGTCGGCGAATCGACAGATACACATTGGGTACAAGATTGTCCCGAATAGCAATGGCACCCTGAATACGGAGTGGCTTTTCCAGTTTTTCCTGCATTTCCAGAGAATAATTCGAGGAGGGATCATCGCAATTGCTAGCTAGCATCTGCTGGTCATCGTTATTCTATTGCTACTTTCCAGGATGAATACTCTTCCTCTGAAATCTCCTTTTCTGCAAACATTAACCTAGGAATCACGTGATCGATTGTCGTACGTTCGTAACGCTTGCCTACTGCAATCCTCGATGAAACGAGTAATTGGTTCATTTCCTCCATCTCCAGGTAAAAGCAACGGCGATATTGCGGAATCAGCTCCCTATGACCAATCCGTCAGCTTCTGCCTACTTTCGAATACAGGACAATTTTACTGTTCATACGAAGTACAATACTTGTTCGTTTCTTCTCCGTAGTAAATGGAAACCATTCGAGGATTTCCATTGACTGCAAAACACCTGATATTTGGATGCCAATCGAGTCAGAAGATCGACTCGTAAAGTGGTACCCAAAAGTTGATGCAGCATCTAAGATAGCCTATAAATAATCGAACCCGATATCAAAAACACGTTCGTCCTGTGATGAGCAAAACACTTGTGTTCCTTGTTCCTTATTATGTGGTTGTAGTAGTGCAGTTTCCTGCATTTTAAGTTCATCATCGAAAGAGCAAATCCGAATCTCTGAGAAAGAACGAGAGAACTCGAATCTGGAAAAGGAACGACTCTGCCCAAAAGAAATACAGTCCATAAAGGCATGTGAATCTTGGATTGATGGATTTGAAACTGTTAGTGCTGAGTGATTTGTTATCATATTAAGTAAAAGTGATTCCACAGATGGAAAAACAGGATGTGTGTTTGAATCAAGAGGTATTACTGTTTCTGGTGTACACAGCTTCTCAACACAAAGATTGTTCTCAGTAATCGTTCCTGTTTTATCAGAGAGAATGTGTCTAAAATGAAGTCCTTTGTTAACATCAACGTAACATGACCCAACTCATCAAGAATTCCTGAATTTCGAATATGGATGTGTTCAGAATGCTCATCAAAACAATCGATATCATTTTCGATGAAGAAAGTCTGGAGCAAAAAACTAGACATGACCGAAAAAACCAGTATCAACGCAATCTCAACACAAACATAAAGGGAGGCAGGTACAATCTGATAACATAGTTGGAAATAGACAAAGAAAAGCTGGATAAAATGTAATACATAATTGTCGACCGCTATCTCGATATTACCATGTGGATCTTTATCCCAAATAACAGAGAAAATAGAACTCACCTACGCATCACAACAATCATAATCATAAACAGTACAGATAAAGAAGAGAAAGGCAATAAGATAAAGGTTGCAGTGATTTAGCGATTGAAGAGTCTTAGACTGCTTCTTTTCTGGTCGGTTTCGTGTGGAATACTCAATTTTAGTGTTCTTTCCTACAGACACAACACAACCAATGACCCAATCTACTATCAGAACAGATGGAAATCACTACTGGTAAATACAACTCTACAACCACGTAGAATCATGGAGCTAATTCCTATATGTTCTGAGGCGCCACTCCCCAATCGCATTACTCCGTCAAACGATGAAGTGTTCGGGTTTTCATCTTCGCAATAAATCACAGGAGAGTCTTTTAGAAAGGAAGGGAGTGACTGCTGAGATGAGACATGTAGTGGAGAACGATTCTTGATGTCAGTCTCACCATCGATGTTTGTCGTGGTGATGAAGCAAGGATTTTTGTTCGTTTTGTCATCTGTTGAGAGAAGGACGATATCACAAGGAACGTCCTCGTTCTTGCACACCTTGATGATGTCTCCTGCCTAATTTGGAAAAGAATAACAAGCAATACAAGAACATCCTTCCATTGCTTATCTACCCAGCAGTTGTCTTCCGTGCTCCAAATTGTGGCGCGACGGCTATTACACTCTTTGTCACTTTTCCTTCGTTTTGCTTCAATAATACCCATATGGACTGCTTCCGCTCCAATAATAGTAAGTAGTGATGGCAAACTACTAGGCAGCCCATTTGTTAAACTTATTGATGGAATACACTGTAGAATAGATACGACCAAGAAAAAGACGTTAGCTAGCTTTTGCTTTGGGTTGAAAACATCCCACAGATAAAGTGGAATTAGGTTATACCAGTTATATCGTGTAGTTGTTACGATGTTTGTCCCAAGGTGGAGATTCTTGTGTGGCATTCCACAGTATACCTCATGATGAAAAGTACGTTTAATCTCACTCGTTTGGGATAACCAAAATCATTTGTCGAGACGAGTGTATTCCTGCTGTTCTCTGGAGTCATTTCGGTTACAGTCAAACAGAATAAACAAATGATTCATTCTAAACGAAGGAATATCCCTTTTCTTCACAACTGCAGAACAGTTATGTTTCCAACAAAAACAAAAACGTCTTGAACGAGTCGAACGACTCTTTCCATCTTTTTTATTCAAGCTCCTAAACTTAGTATCCACGCGGTCTATATCCGCCGAAGAGAGAGACTCTGCTTCCACAAGACAAAAAGGACACACAAACTACATGACAACCACTATGAATCAGTACGTCTTTCAAACTAGCTGAGCGCAAGCAAGATGTGTGAAACCCACGAGGACACTTGGAACAGAACATTAAGTCTCCAGCGCATGAACAAATCGTACATACATCATCCTTGAAACTGATATCCATGTGATAAAACAGGTCCACGACATCCGTCGATCGAACGTGGGAGAAGTAGTTGTGCTAAGAGAGAATATCGACGACAGTCCTACATGAATGATGGGCATTTTGTCAATGTTCTCTTCCAGACGCCTCTCATCCTCAGAGGAGTAAAGTGTTATTGGGTTCAGGGGCGGATGTTGCATTAACTAGTCATCAACGCGGGTCAATTCCTACCTCTTTATAAGCCTTATCCAAGTCATAGTGTTCTTGGGCTATTACTTCATAGACTCTTTCCAGTGAGTCTACCGGGAAGAGGGCTATGAATGCATCCAAGTCCTCTTCTGGTAGAATCGTGGGATCCCATATTTTTTCTTGTGTGAAATGGGAATTGCGGGCGATTTCCGCCATTGCAGGATCGAAGGGTGTTACCACAGCTTGGTATCGCTTACCTTCGCGAGCAGGATGGTGCGGATATTCATCTTCGCTGAGTTCGTCAGTATCTTTCGAGTCTTTTGAATCCGTTGAATCTTTAGAATCTTTCAGTCTCTTAGGTTCAGACAACTCACTTTGTTCTATTGGTTCTACTGACTTTCTTGATTCGATAGTTAGCTGTAGTTTTCTTGCTAATCCTGCCATAATAGATAGATCTGGTTCATCAGACTCTTGCTTTTGAGACACTGTTAGACTATGGGCTGTAGAGAGCTCCTGTAATTCACCAAAGTCTTGAAGTGTATTCAACTCTCGAGATGTATATGATTTACTAGTTATTTGAAGCTCCTCCTGTTCTTGTAGTTGATTTGATGTATCTGGCATTATTGATTCGTTGGATATCAAATATTCTTGCAAATTTTCAAATGTGTTCAATTTGTCACTTGCTGCTGGTACATTAGGTATCTGTAGCTCCTTTGGTTTCTGAGATGTTTGAAGTATTTGAAGATTTTGACTATGAAGTTCGCTAGATATCCCAACTTCATTAGGTTCTTCAGGTTCGTTAGGTATCCCAACTTCATTAGGTTCTTTAGGTTCTTCAGGTATTTCAACATCATTAGGTTCTTTAGGTTCTTCAGGTATCTCAACTTCATTAGGTTCTTCAGGTATCTCAACTTCATTAGGTTCTTCAGGTATCTCAACTTCATTAGGTTCTTTAGGTATTTCAATATCATTAGATTCTTTAGGTTCTTCAGGTATCCCAACTTCATTAGATTCTTTAGGTTCTTCAGGTATCTCAACTTCATTAGGTTCTTCAGGTTCATTAAGTATCTCAACATCATTAGATTCTTTAGATTCATTAGGTATCTCAACATCGTTAGGTTCTTTAGGTATTTCAATATCATTAGATTCTTCAGGTTCTTCAGGTATTTCAACCTCATTAGATTCTTCAGGTTCTTCAGGTATTTCAACCTCATTAGATTCTTCAGGTTCCTTCAACATTTCAGATTCTTTAGGTATTTCAGATACTTCTGTTTTAAGCTCGTCAGATTCAAGATCTTCAGGTTCTTTGTCTTCTTTTGATATTTCAAGTTCTTTAGATGCTTCAAGTTCTTCAGATACTACAGGTTCTTTAGATTCTTTAGACTCTTCATCCTTTTTAGGTATTTCAAGTTCTTCAGATACTACAGGTTCTAATGAGATTTCGAGCTCTTCAGATTCTTTCGACTCTTCACGCTCTTTCGATTCTACCGGTATTTCGAACTTTTGAGGTATTTCAAGTTCTTTAGACTCTTCAGATTCTTCTGTTTTTTTAAGTTCATTAGATTCTTCAAGTTCTCCATAGATTTCATGCTCTTTAGATGTTTCAGGATATTTAGGTTCTTCAGATTCTCTAGATACTACAGACTTCTGAAGATCCTGAATTACTTGACTTTCTTGAAGCACTTGAATCTTTTCAGATTCTCCAGGTGTTTGAATATGTGATTCCAGCTCATTAAACAATTTTGGTTTCTGGGAAATAACTGATTCACTGGAGTCACTAGAGTTGCTTGATTCACTGATAATTTGTAACTTTTGAGATTCCTCAGATTCTTCAAGTACATTCAATTTATTCGATACTTGAATATCTTGAGAAATTACTAATCCGCTCGATTCACTGGATTCACTAATAATTTGTAACTTTTGAGATTCTTCAGGTACATCCAATTTATTCGATACTTGAAATTCCTGGGAAATCACTAATTCACTAGACTCACTGGATTCACTAGATTCACTAATAAATTGTAACTTTTGTACCTCCTCTGTTTTAGTAATTATCAATTCACTAGATCCACCGGACACTTCGTCTCCCTCTTCAATTGGTTTATCAGTTTCTTCAAGCACTTGGGGTTCAATCGATTCTTCTGATTCATCCGAGTCTAGCAGCATAACGAGGTCCGATGAATCACTTGATGTCTCTGATTCATCTAGTATTATAGGAGTAGCGACTTCCTTAGATTCCAGAGAATTGTCCAAAGTTGATTGCTCATTCTGTTTACTTGTTTCAATTGGATCAATGCTGTTTTTGATTGTTTCTATATCTTGAGATACTTTATGCTTTCTCGATTTTTCTGACTTCTTCGATTTTGATTTCTTTGACTTCTTTGGATCCTTTAACTTCTTCAGCTTCTTCGACTTCTTCGAGTCCTTTAACTTCTTCGACTTCTTTGATTTCTTGAGTACCTCCGATTCATTTGATTCACTTTTTTCCTTTACCGTTGATAAGTTAAAATTATCATTTAATTTATCAATACTCCTTTTCTTATTCAACTCTTTTGATTCTTCAATCTTAACTGAGTCTACTTGTTCTTTCTTGACTACTACTTCACTCACCTTCGTATTGACAGTGGTAAGACTGTTATGCAGCTTCTCTTTAGAAGTGGTAGCAGTATGAACGCGTTTTGTTAGCGGAAAGGCATCCAATCCTAAGGGACTTGAAGTGTGCTTGACTTGAGAAAACCTGTCGATATTCATTTTATCGTTCTCCCCTATTCCTTATAAAGCAAGCAATCAAATACGAATGTCTGACAGCACTATATTACCCGTGGCATCAAAACCAATCCACTTGTCACCAGTGTACATGAAAGAGTGAGGAATTGGGACGCGATAAACGGGCTCAACAATGGTCCTAATAAAGACCGTTAGATTGAGGAGAAGAGAGAATATGCGCTTGAACACACTGTATGGAAGAGTCGAAATATCCTGAGTAAACAGAGGCCGTAGCTCGTTAAGCAATCCTTCGATCTAACAATCAAGCAGAAACATCAGAGCTACGTCTTTTTGTAACTTTTGCACTCGAATGTGATTGTTGCCCAATACGATAATATAGGTGTCATCTACTAAGCAACTCTTCGAAACACGCACCTGGTATTACTACTTGTGGCCCGTATCTACTGATATCCTGTAGCCAAGCGTATTCAGCTAAAATTAAATGTACTGCCACAAACTCACTTCTATGATCCATTGGCTTGCCAAGTCGGCGTTCAATAAGATGAATCATCCGAACAGAAAAAGATATAGTAGTAGATAAGGGAAAAACACTGTCCGTGTGTATTTTGCGCGAAAAGTCATAGAGTTTGTTGGAATACTCTCGTAGATAAATGAACGTGTTCTTTGTAGTGAAATACTATACAATAAAGTCAACATGTTGCTAATACGGTGGAGTTATCCCCCTGATACAACTTTTCAACTACTGCCTCTAAATTTAACTGCTCAAACCTCCTGTTTATAGACTCAAGTAACTAGTTTAACACCAAGTTCAAAATAAGTACTTTTAGGATATTTGTGTAGCTGTATGAATACGCTATCACTCCTGGCATCCTAAAATAATTTCAGGAAAAGAAACTAAAGTGATTGACAACTGTTTTGAAATTCCCGTTATTGATGCGAACCGCTTTCATTTTTTATGAATATGTTTAATATGCTCAAAGAGACGTTTTCTGTACATAGTATGCCTAAATCTGTCAAATCGTAATTGGGTCATGATCGGCAAAAATGTCTCCATAATAGGGTACTGGCACCAATCAAAAGGGATGAGTAATGTTATCTTCATCCAAAGAAGATAGATCTATTCTGTAATTTGTGCTTGTATTGGTACTATTCGTCTTCAGGCATTTGCTCATTTAGTGATGAATACGCCTTCTTTTGGTATTCAAAGTTTTTCGTTATATTCTAACTTGTAGACACTTATATTTCGACAGGAGAGGAAGATCAATCCTCTAAGTCGTGTACAAGTAATGAAGCAAAATCATACTACATACTTGAAGTTAAGAATATTCCTTCTGGTACAAGCAAAGAGGAGGTCGAAGAATTCTTTTCGACTATTGGTCCTGTCTCTTATGTGATTATTGAGCCTTGCTTAAATCAAGATAGTTGTATGTCAGGTTTGTGGTTCTTATTTGAAGGTATCTGCTACTTGTTTGTCAAAAGTGTTGTAGTTGCTTATACTATTATCAATGCTTGTAATTGCAAAATTCCCTTTACTAATGTTTGCTCTGTTTGTATTTGTGACCCTTAGGGTGAAGAGCCATTACATGTAGGCTTCTCAGAGTTTGTGAAACCATGTTCCAGTCGAATTGTTCCTGATAATTTTCTTCCTCTTAGTCCTGGTTTGTGTAAAGACAATTCGCCTGTTCCAGCAATCTCTTCATACCCTAGATTGTGTGTTTCCGGTGTCGAGCTAACCCATAGAAGATCTAAAAGTAACCCACCTTCTGACTCACCTGTGATTTCGCCCTATTCTGCCTCAAGTTTGCTCTGTTCCCGCCCTTCTTCTTTTGAGTATTCTCCAAGTGCCGAATGTTGCGAAGAACCCTTCAGTTCTCTCGAGCAGCCCAACAAGACGCCGCTCGATACACCCATCGACACACCCATCGATGCCAGCGCTGATGCACCAGGGGATCTGCTGTTCGAAGTGATGAACAGCAGTGACCAATGGAGCCCTGAGATGATTGTCAGTCCCGATGTGGTGAGTGGCATTCATCAAGAAGGACCTGCGGGTGCCAATTTGTTTGTTTATCATCTGCCACAAAGAATGACCGACTCTGATCTTACCACACTCTTTGTCCCCTACGGGACCATTCTAAGTGCCAAGGTATTCATCGACAAGCATACTGGGGAAAGTAAAGGTTTTGGCTTTGTTAGTTACGATACTTCGAATGCTGCTCAAGAGGCCATTCGACATATGAATGGTTTTCAGATTGATGTTAAACGATTAAAGGTTCAGATCAAGAAACAACGAGGTGCATGTCCAGAGCAACGGTCACTTGTAGAATAAGTTGTATTATTCGTACTGTATGGTCACAACACAAGTTGATCCAGTTGTGTGTTTCTCCGATTGAGTGTGAATACATTGGTTTAGTGTATTCATTTGCGTTGTTTGTTCACTCAAACTCTTTTTGCTATGGATCAGCAGGAGTGGGAAACGAGCAAGGAAAATGTCCTCCCGCTCAAGCAGGGTCGTTCTGCCACCACACTCAACCAAGCTCTTCAAAATGGAACACCTCAGAGAAATCCCGTTATTGAGGAAAAAGTAAAGTTGGCTCCTTGCTGTCGTTTAAAATTTAGTGAGTTTGAGAGGGGAATTAGTGACTACTTGGGAAGCGATCCACTAGTGCCATGGATATCGTATTTCTATTTAGGGTCTAAGTTATACAAAGATATATAAAATGGATGAAGGAAAATAATCCTACTGATGCCACATCCTACATTCGTGTCATGGAACGCTGTCTGCAAAAGTTTGCAGATTCCCCTTTGTACTTGCAGGACGCACGCTTCCTTCAAATCTGGATCTTGTACATCAACACGCAAGATTTTCAAAATGGCAAACAGGTTTTTGCCTTCATGCGTTCTCGCAGTATTGGAACAAAATTGGCGCTTTTTTACCTCGCAGAATCGCTTCTCCACGAGGAGAATGGTGATTATGAAATAACGGAGCATATCTATCAAGAAGGAATCACAAAGTATCTATTGCATGTGTTTTGTAATCTAGCTGCGCACAACCTCTCGATGTGTTAAAACGAAACCAACACCAATTCCACCGACGGATGCGTCGTAAGTGTATCAATTTGTGCAAAGAACAGCGAGACAAAGGTGAAATGCCTGATCCTCTTCTAGAACCAGTAGAAACGACTGGAATTACAATGCCGGCCATTCGTCGTCTCGAGGAACTTTACAAGCAAACCAAGCAAACACCATCGAATCGGAATTTTGGAGTTCTACAAGAGGTACACTCTGGAGCAAATGGTCCCATATTCCAACCTTCACAGGGTCTTCGTTCTTTCAACTCTACTACACCTCAACAACCTTCTTTTCGTATTTTGGCGGATAATGAATCTCCATCTCAAGTAGGTTCTGAATTACCCTGGAGCCACTTTGAAGGTTCATTGACTCGTTCAAAGGAAAATGAAAGTAAGTCGTTTGATTGGTCTTTTTTGAAGGGGTTTCAGAGAGGTGGAATGAAGTTCGATTGCGCCAAAACCCCTCTTCTGTGAAGAAAACTCCACTTCCTTTTGTAGTGTATAACGAGGTATAACAAGACTTGTTTCCTCACATCTAGAACTCGGAGAAAAAACCGGAAACTACAGAACGATTCCTTGTAAAAGAAACAAAGTTTGTATAACAACATTGTCTGTTATAGGTGTCCTTTTGCCTTTCAACGACAGCTCTTCATCAAAGGACCTTATGTTGGTGACGAGCTTTCATTTGAGGAGTTTCGTTCGTCATATTACAAAGTGATTCCTGCAGAAAATGCGCAAGCACTTCAAACGCCACAAAAACCATTTGCGCAGAAGAGTGAGCCTTCCAAAACCACGATGGATTATTTAACAACGCCTAAACAAGGACTTGTTAATGAAGACATGACAGTAAATACACGTGGTGTTTTGAATGAAATGTCGGATATTTTTGGAAAGTCAGAATTCGGTTGTATTTTAATTGTAGCAAAGACTGGTCAAGCAAACACGAAACAAAGCCAATTTTTGATATTTTATCAACGGTAAAAAAGTCCCAAAAACGGTCAAAAGAAGAATTGCCGTTTTCCATTTATATGCCCGAAAATGCCGATAGAGATGAAACGGATAAGGAAAATCAACCTGTTTCATTTTCTGAGCAGTTTGTGTCAAAATCAAATATACACGAGAACGATGATCCTTCAAAAAGGCGAGCAGTAGTGGAAGATATTGATATGGATACAACAGGAAGCATCACTCGACGTGACTCTGTTGTGATTCAGCAGTTACTGTCGCAGTCACAAAGTGGTCGGTCATCGATAGCTACAAATCGAATTAGCGATATTGACGAATCTGTTCCATTCATGAACGGTTCGAGAGATACTGCTGATGAAGGGATTTTGATGGGGATTACTGACTTGTATAATAAGTATTAGTTGCTTTGTCTTTGTTAAACATATGGAAATAATTGGTTTTAATGAGAACAGGATTGAGAAAAAGTACAACTATTTGACTAATAAGATGGAAAGAGATACTATCTCGCATTTCATTCAAACAAACACTCTAAGCGACGACATAAGGATTTGTAGGAGAAGCCTTCGTAGTATCTTGTGTCTTCTCTGGATATCGTTCTTTAAACAACTTCCAAAGTAACTCATAACAATCTAAAGCTTCTTGGAACGACACTCGCAGTAGCTTTTCCAATTCATCTCTCCACACAGGTCTATCTCAAACTCACTTTCCATCCCTACTGAACACCCGTAGCTCTTCGAGTAGCAATGATAATCGCAGTGATTTGAATACTTGGGGAAAACGTAGAAAATAATGGCTCTGCTGTAGACAAACAGACGAAGAAATGAAGAAAGTCATTTACGTAGCGTTTAGTAGAGTCCCGGATCTTGTTATCATAACAAGTGTCATCCTGAAACAGGACTCCGATCGCTTCGAGAAGTTCTGCATAGTGAGCAACAGTGATCGCACCAAAGTTCCAACACAGTCTAGAGTGGAAGAAAAAATGAGATGAAACGCCTCCACTATGTTTCGCTCATACAGAAGAATCTCGTCCATGTCAGAGAAGAGCGAAGTCGAGTGCTCGCAAAAGTAGGAGAGAGGAGGCGTGTTGATCTCCTTCTCTTCGTATTTGGCTTCTGGTAAAAAGAAAACAAAATATACAAGCAAGCAGAAGACACATCAATCCCACCTTACCTTGAGACTTCACATCGGAAGGAAACTCGTGGCAAATACGATCAAAATAACTAAAATTAAATGAAACACATATTTTCACTCACTTTATTCCAGTAAAGCATGTAGTCGAATGGAGACTAAATCTTTCCGTTATTTCCTGCATATAGCTTATCACAGATTCGCGTTTTCGCAAATCCTTTTCCAAACGCGAACTTGGACCTTCTATCTCTCAAATCCAGAATATGACACCTACGAATTTTCTCTTTTGATTGCATTGTATGAAACAGCTCCAACAAGTCTACACCTGCTTTCTTATCCAGAGCTTTCTAATTGGATCAGTTCTCTCCCGAAAATGATACAATATCTGTCAACGATCCTTTTAGCACAATCATACTTCTTGAAACGAATTACAACGTATGCTTCCCAAAATGAGGTTTAGGGAAGATTACACCGATTGGAAGTATCCAGAAAAGAGATCTTTCCAAATACTCAACAAAAACTTAAACGTATATTGTTTTGATGAAACTCCCACTCCCGCCATTCCATTTCACAACAAACACATAAATCTTCAGCTACATTAAACATCTCGTAGTTTTCTCTATCGCGAGCCTGTTCTTCTTCCACAACAATCCCAATATTTTCGGAGGCATTCGTTCTCTTCTAGGTGTCAACCTTCTTCGCCATACTCACATGCCCTGTTAACGAGTACACATAATCATCATTCAGTGGAACGTACTTTACAACTCCACCCTTCGATGCTGGATCCCACATCAACGCAAACATCTCCTTGCTTGGTGCGCCTGGGATGGGGTGGATTTGCGAGCTTACGAAGGATCGTTTCCACTCCAACGTCTCTTCACTTGCCTCATTATTCTCATCGTTATTGTTTTGACGAACATCAGTAGACTCCAATTGCTCGCAGAAATCGACTTCACCTGAGTCTAGTCATCACCACAGCAACGAAAAATCACGATGGAAACGGAGATAGGAGTTGACCGTAGTCTCGTTCACCTCCTTGAAATCGCCCTCAAAATGCTTTGAATGAACGTCGTCAAGCACATTTTACCACAAGACCGTAGTCGTAACAGGCACAAATCTCATCTGGAAGCACCTCCCACACCGCCTCTACAGCAACGTCTGGATTGTCTGGACGAGAAGGAGGCAACAGTTTGAACGAATCTTCGATACGCTCCTCTTTTGTTGAGGTAACTTTCGTTTCTTCGGAACCATGTTTTCCCGCCATCCGAGTTCCCACCACATCTTGTTTGGCAAGGACAGACCCATCTCCGTATTCCATAAAACGGAGCCACGAGTTCGAAGACTCCGAAATGGAAGGCTTTTCCCCTTCCTCTAAATCTGCAAACAACAGAGCATCTTCAGGATCCATTGCCTCTTTTGGAGGACGCATTTCTATCTGTTAATAACAGCACCATGGAATTACGAGAATATTTGTCATAACCGATAATCGGAAAATCCACCTGCTTCATACTAAAGTGAACAGGCCATTTGTAATCTGTGTATACAGTAGACTCGGGAAGAAACTCGCTCAATCTTGCAGATAACCAAAACACCAAACACCCATACCCTGCACTATCGAATGGTATATTTAAAAATCGAGGACCCACAGGAATTTCTGGAACACTACAAAATAAGATAAAACACACTCAGGACCATACTCGCTCTCCATCTCCAGATTGCAAATAAATCCAGACTTAACGGTTTTATCATCAGGTAGGATCTGGGACTAAACGATAGGACAGACAAAAAAGAGTATCACTTGGCCAGCTCCAGAAAGAGTCCCCTGCTGATTACCAGAATACGAATTCTATAGGATAAACAGGTACTTCTGATAAAATACCAAGTTCGAACTCATATCATCAAAAAGAGTGGATTTCTCTTGTGTCCTATTTGTTCAAATTGAAAAGAATAGAAAATGGATCAATTTGCTTTGTGTTAACGTGCTCTCAAAAATGACACCATCGACCGATTTCCATAAAAGTACTACTCGTGATAATTGAAATTTCACTCCAGATACTCTTCGCTGGTGAAAACCCTCTTTTGCTACCAACCATATTTCTACGTTTCTACCTTCTAGAATTTTCTCTTTTCTACTATATTTCTATTCTTTTCGTTTGTTTATTGTGGTAAATGTATGCTCTTCCTTTGTTGTATCCTTATGACGTAGAATGCAACGCTTAGCAAGTCGTG
>JZRO01000323.1:0-19757 GCA_000963465.1 Blastocystis sp. subtype 9
CCTCCTTACGCCTTTGTTCTTCTTCCTCCTTTCGTTTACGTTCTTCTTCTTCCTTACGCTTTCGTTCTTCCTCTTCTTTACGCTTACGTTCTTCTTCTTCTTTACGTTTACGTTCTTCTTCTTCTTTACGTTTACGTTCTTCTTCTTCTTTTCTTAATCGCTCTTCTTCTTCTTTACGTTTACGTTCTTCTTCCTCCTTACGCTTTCGTTCTTCCTCTTCTTTTCTTAATCTCTCTTCCTCTTCTTTACGTTTGCGCTCTTCTTCTCTACGTTTTTGTTCTCTCTCGTTCTCTCTTCGCTTGATCTCTCTATCAACATCTATTGGTTTACAATTCAATGATCTTTTACCTTTCCTAAATGCAACGATATCTTGGATCTCTTTCAAATCGCAAGTTACTTTGCACGCTTGCACTTTAGGACATGGAGGGCAAACTGGACAGGAGCATTCTGAATTCTCTCGTTTACTCTCCCACCACTCGTTCAACTTCCACACCTGAACTTTCACTTTATTACTGCTCTCTTCCATCCAGTCACGAATATGATATCCAGTTGCAGCTGTTGGCTGACAGAGTGGATTCTTTTCTGGAAGATCCGATGAGTGTAATAGAGCCACAAGAATAAAAATATTAAATGCTAGAATCGCGACAGCAAGAAGACAAAGCACAGCCTTCCCAGTGTTTATCAGGAGTGATGAATGAAGCACTTTATTCATCATGTCTTTGAATTGGATCCAGTGCAACTTGTTATCGTTGTAGTGCAATGAGTCATTCTCTGGAACCACCTCATCCTCAGCAGAAGATTCTCCAGAAGAATGGTCAGGAAGAGTAGGTTGCTCTTCAGACAGGTCCACAGATTGCTGGGCAGGTTGTGTTGGCTGCTGGGTAGGTAGAACTGATGGAGAGGAAGACAGATTCGTAGCGCGATTCAATATTCGCCCAAAGATCACATCAAAATGCTTCTTCTCGTCTTCACTAAGTTTAGAAAAACCTATCATCGAACGAATTGCTTCCATTAAACGTATTAGCGAAAATACTTCCGATAATTCTAGATCATGACTCTCAATTTGTTCAATGAAAGAAATGACAAAGTACAAATTGTTTTCATCTAAACTAACAACAAATCTTTAATACTACTATCACAATCAATACCAACGATATTAAACAGGCAAGAAACAACAGTTGAAATACTAGACAGTGATTCTGTTAAAGTAGTAAGTAATAGTGTGATAGAATTTTGATATTCCTACTTCACAAGCCAACAAATAGTAATACAGCCTTGTTGCGCTCATAACACTCCAAAATTATCGACTTTGATGCATTAAACGTCTCAACCGACTTATCCTTCCCAAACCTTACAATCATGGCTACCAGTTCGATATCTATCTTTACCATTTCGGTATTGTTCCCATTTAGATCATTTTTAATCAGACCCTTCAATGTTAGAACAACCAAACGTATACAGGAACACAGGAGAACAATTCTCTCATCTGGCTTGAGTTTGGGATTGTCCGCAAGCTGTTCAATGAATTATTCAGCATATTCAGTCGTAATCGTCTATCCTCAGGAGTCCTACTATTCACGATTAGCTTGAGAGAGTCTGTAATCTAAACCCATACTTAATAAGACTCAAATATTACATTCATTATATATTGGTTATTCATCGAAAGACTTTATAGGCAAAATCAATCTATTATTGATAGTACGAATCAGTATTACTTTAAATTCTAAGTCTCTTAAAATCAAATTCTTTTATCTATTTGCTATAGAGGTACTAGCAAATCGTCTACCTTCGTGTATTGTAGGATAGAGGTGATTCCATATATAAAGTCATTTTCTATTTATATATATCCATTCAGTTGGTTTCAATGTAATATCTATGTATTCCTATGTGTATCGTACTCTTTTATTCACTTTGAGGAAATCGATTCTTGTCCTTAATGACGCTCACTTGTGTATATTTCAAAATGATTTTAATAATGGAATAAAGGTTATTCATTGCCCTAACCTGCTGTTTCTGTTCTTTCACGACCTCTCTCTGGGTTATTGTAAGAGACTAAATGGATGAATGAGGATATGGATTATTCAGGCTTTTATAACTGCTTTTATTGATTTGAGAATCTAATCCAAGTCTGAGAGATCTCATATAGTTTCTCTTGGAATGGGAATTGATTATGATGACTATGGAGAATTTGCAATCCTCTTTGTGTTACAGTGGCTGAGAGATGCATCACTGGATAAAACGATGATGACATCCTGTCTAGAGAAGACTTGTTGAGTTTGTATGAACGAACCGTCTGTTATTAAAGAAGACAGAATGATTGTCGCAAGCTCTTTCTGTAGTAGCTTTCTTCTGGCTGGGATCTCTTGAGGAATATAGGGGATCACAAGTTTATACATCTCTAATCATGTTGGTATATTCAACGTATTTGTATTCCTAATAGAAGTCAATTACCTGGATAGTAACAGTTGATTAGACACAATAGAACTAAATCTCTAATTATGTTAGCAGTATCTACTTGTTCGATGTTTATGTTCACAATTCTACTAGGATGGATCTCTCAAAATACCAGCGAAAACAGGCTTTCGATACTCTCAAAGCTGTTTGGTTGTGGGTTATCTTTAAGTGTTTATCAGAATTTGCTTCTGTAGTTAGAAATGATATCTACCCTATTCATTGGTTTGTTGAAGAGAACCATCCGATTTCTTGGCTCAGTTATTCGCTAAGAACTTTGGCCTGTATAGAAAGTACTGTAGAGCTGGTTCTGTAGTACGTGCCACAAGAAGACGTAGATCTTCCCAACGAAAGATGCTACTTATCCTCTTTGTAACAAACACTCTAATCCGTCTTATTTCCAAACATGAGAGTAGTAAAGACTTCCATATCCTGAGTATGTCTTCGCTTTCTTTGGAGATTCCGATACGTGACGAAGAAATAGAAGAGAGCGCCTACAGCGACCAAGAATTTGATTGCCTAGATATTACTCTTAAGATAAACCAATACTAAATTGCGATAATTAATAAACTTGTCTAACAAAGAATCATCGCATATCTGAGCTGTCCTGCATAAATGTGTGGACTTGTTCATCTGATAAGTAATGTACATCACATATATAGTCAAGAAGAATAACACTGAAAGAAACAGAAGATAAATCGCACTTCCTTCTGACCACTGTGCACGGTTAAGATCAACCATTTCGTTATTCACTGTCAACTTCCAAATAAGAACATAGTAATTACCCGCATCAACATAAAGAATATTTGTTGAGCTAGGATCCAAGTAATACTTCACTTCACAACCTTCTCCCACAACCACTTGATACAACCCCTTGTTATTACGATTTAGAGAGGTCTACAATTCACCACCTCCTTTATTTATACACGAAGTGCACATGCATACTGTGTCTCCTCCCCATTATAATCTTTTTGAAGTTCTCTTTGAATGAGCTATTCATGATCCACAAACAAAAGAACAACATCAAGAGTTGCACGGTAGAGACTGTCGTCCATAGAATTTTCTAAAATCTTCAATGGCAGTCTATGTTCTGAAGACATAGGAACGAATCAACTTTTTATCGGGATCATTTTCGACAAGACTTGTTTGTTTATATTTCCCTCTTCGGACATCCGGTTTGAAACACACAATACTCACCTCCTTTAGATTGTCATAGATTACACACATAGACCCATGCGTTTATGAATAAAGGATTTCAACGAAAAATTAAGTCAGGATATGTATTTGATAGCTAAATCGAGATCAGTACCAGATAAAACACACCAATACTTTCCAAACTGGTAGTTATTTTGTAATCACTAAATAGTACACGTTTGGAGAGACCGTCGTATAGTATTTTTTCAACATTCAGAGTCTCATCTTCCTCTGGAACAAGTTCAAGCATATCAACAACTGCACTGGAGAGTTCCCAGTTCCAACTACTCTCCTCAATCTCAAATCGCTTTGATTTCATATTCTTGATAATAAAATGATCTGTACTCTTTTTTTCAACAGTTTGTTTTTTTGAAATTGGTATATGCTAGCGTAGTACAGTCACAATATATATAATAACCACTGAATACGAGTGATGATCTGATATCCCATACCTCGGAATTGCTTCACCTTGATAGAAAACAAGTATACTGTGCATATACAAATGGACGTATATATCTTACAGTCAAATAATTGTGCATCCAATTAATTAACGCATATGCAGCTCCTAAGAATGAAGCGGGATTCTTCATTATAAGTTTATTTTACAATGGGTTTGTTGAAAGACGCTTCTGTTCAGGATTGGGACGACGCACAGGAAGCTCGTACCTACAGTTTGTTTTGACTAGAGGAATAATTTTATAGTTCATAAACATGGAATACTGCAGTTTATCAATGTGTACAATATGTATGTGAATCGGTCTTGTGCTGAATTACGCTGGGGGGATGAGGTACTTTTAGGTAGGAGATGTGATTTTCAGATCGAGTGCAACGTTATTGTGTTTGATCACAAGAACAAGACTGTCAAAATCTCTCAACGAGCCCCAGTGATTATAGATGAAGTTTCACAACAAGCATTAAAGTCAAAGTAGCTTGCCATTGAGGAGTATTACTTAGGTTGAATTTTGAAGTGAAACCTGAGTATGGTTCTTACATGTTGGAACTGACACCAACATATCCATATAATCAGTACGCATGTAGTCTCAACGGAATTGAGAGTAATATGAAAAACAGACGTATTACTGTGTCTCAATTCCTCAACAAGGATGAGTATATACTAATGATTCCTCATTTTCCACTTCTTGGAGAGGGTGACTTTGCAGCAACAATGGGTGAGCTTCATGGTCCTGCTGCAGATTCTGACTATGTTCCAGACACCATTATTAGCCCATTTACCCGCTTCGCGTAGTTATTTTCCCTTTTATCGATTCTAGCGCTCTCACTCGAAACATCCGAAAGCGACGTGGATCAAAGGTCAACATTGAAGTTCCTACCTTTATGGATGTGAATACCACCATACCACCCACTATCCATATGGATGCTATGGGCTTTGGAATGGGTAGTTGCTGTCTCCAAGTCACGTTCCAAGCGGAGAATATCGAAGAGAGCCGTATTCTCTATGACCAGTTGGTTGTAATTGCTCCTTATGTCGTAAGAGTCGCTTTGTTCTGTGACCTGTAAGATGGCTTTAACCGCATACTCCCCTATTTATCGAGGTCGGCTTTCTGACATTGACACAAGATGGTCAGTGATCAGTCAGTCAGTGGATGATCGAACGGAGGAAGAGCGTAATGGAGTAAGTGAGTGGAGATGGAGGTAATGGATAGCCTAATCGAATTGCAAAAAGTCGTTACGATAGTGTGGATCTGTACATTAATCCTGATACCAAGTATGCGAAGTATAATGATCTGGATGTGAAAATCGATCAAGAGTCATACGATGTTTTACGAGCAAATGGCATCGATGAAATGCTAGCTCGCCACATAGCTCACTTATTTATCCGTGATGCTTTGGTCAGTTATGATGATTATGCGTCATACAGTGATACAGAAACGTCTGAGCATTTTGAAGTGGGTTCTTGTTCCTTTTTTAAGCGTAGAATATCCAGTCGTCCAACTGGCAAAGTGTGCGATGGAAACCTCCAACTATTGGAGGTTCTGTGGAAGCCTGGAGAGTGGAATTGCGTACCATGGAGGTGATGCTCACAGAGTTTGAGAATGCTGCATTTACAGTGTTTGCAGGATTACTGTGTCGTGCTATTCTCTTCTATAATCTCGAATTATATATTCCTATGTCTAAAGTGGATGAGAACATGAAGCGGGCAGAGAAGCGCAATGCTGTTCTGGAGCAGAAATTTTGGTTTACTAACTGTAGTGTGCCAAGCGTGGGCCATGGAGCAGTGTTCCATTGTACTTCTTGTGATTGTGACAACCAGTTTGGCGAGTATTCTATCCTAGAAATTCTGAATGGAAATGTGGGAGAGGTGAAATCAAGTAACGAATAGAAACACTTCCCCGGCTTCATTCCACTGATTCGCAGTTACTTAGAGGTGATCAATTGCTCCCCATCGACTCGCAAGACAGTGGATATCTATCTTGACTTTATCAACAAACGTGCTAGCGGAGAGATTCTAACTGGAGCTGCATGGATGAGGAACTTTGTGATGAATCATCCCGCGTATAAGCACGATAGCATTGTCTCTCAAGAAATTGCTTATGATATGCTCTATAAGCTTGTGCAGGTTTGATTTGTATATTGGAGTGATGTTCAGATAAGCACAGGCCAAATCCAGGACAAAACTCTTCTGGGTGATGTCATCATTTCTAATACTATAGAAGAGGATCTGACACCTTGCTGTGATAGAGCTGTTTTAATCGGAAAGGTGTTTAAGGCACCAGTGAAGAGATTCAGCGTTTTTGACTTGGTTGCAGAAGCACTTGCTCATCATGCACTGGAAGTTTAATATATTATGCTAGTTATTTTACAATTTGTTTTTTACCAATCACGTTCGAGAGAGCTTCATATTGCATTTGTTTACAGCAATTGCATGAATTCCGAAGAAGAAAAACAAAGTAGTATGATATATTCACTATTTTCTGTAGCAAGTGCTAACAGTTCCAGTATTTCGGATGGTACTCCCAAAGTCCAGGTTGCCTTGTAGGGATAGCGTTACTGTCTCTTATCTTGCTAGCCGTAAAAATAGACGCCCTAATTCAACACCATCTTCAAGTTTGGCGAATAGTTTGCGATCATCAATGATCAGGCATACAAAGACGGAAGAAGAGATATTTACCCCAAATCTCCATGTTGATCCATGTCAGAGTAGGCGTTCTTGTTCATGCTTAGCTCTACGCAACAGCATATCGTCAAGAGTACCAGAGACCTCAATCCGTAATAGTAGTATTGATAGTGCATCCACAATTATTCGGCAATATCCTGAAAATAGTTCCTTTTGGTTCTTTCACTGATATGAGCATAAAGTCGGATGAATTTACCGAAACGCCTATTATCGATGCTGCGATTGAAGATAAAAAGACCTCTGAGTTGGTAACTTCACACAATGAAGAGAGCGATCTTCCTGTCGTGACTGGAGAAGAAGATGCGAGTCCGATTACATCTGTTTCCGAGACACAAGATGATAGTGATTGTGAAAGTAATCTCAATCCGTAGCATCCTCTGAATTATGATACTGTAGTGTTATCATTATCAAAAATCTTCCTCCTTACAATACTCTTCCCAAAGAAATCCGTGAGCGAGTTCTTCTTCCTCCTAAATCTTCGCATGCTCCCAAGTATACACTTGTTCTTGATCTTGATGAAACTCTTGTTCATTGCTCTATGGAGCACGATCCATCTGCTGATCTGGCATTTTCAGTAGTTCTTCGTTATCTTACTGACTCATAGATCAAGTATGAAGGACAACGTTTTGTCATTTATGCAAATGTACGCCCCTTTCTGTTTTACCTGTTAAAGCGAGTGGCTCCGTTTTATGAGATCATCATTTATACTGCATCGCAACGGTGCTATGCTGATCGGTTACTGAATATTATCGACTCAGAGCAGCACCTTATTGATCATCGTTTGTATCGCGAACATTGTCTCTATATTGATGGCAATTATGTGAAAGATTTGAATGCCCTGAATCGTGATCTCGTAATGAATTGTAATCTAATTCTACATAGTCTAAAACTGTTATTGTGGATAATTATATTAGTTGTTTTGGTTATCATATCGAAAATGGAATTCCTATCATCAGCTGGTTTAATGATAAATCTGACCATGAAGTATCAAAGAAAGTCGTCCTCAAGTCTAGTTGTATAATCTCTCTACAGTATTGCTGTCCTTTGTGAGATTCGATGATATTCGTCCCCATATTGAGAGTCTATTCCATTTGAAAGAAATACTCAGTGGTTTTGATATTGTATATGTATGTTTGCTACAAACAATGCCATTCTACATACTAACAGTATCACCCTCTTCTACATCCAGCTCAGGATTCTCTTCAATTATTGTTTTCATTCTACACATTTCTATTTCTCCTCTATCACTTCCAATAACGATACTGTTCTGGTTTGCAGCGATGCAGCTACAGAGTCCTACACTATTCGAAGGTAATAGCCGCTTTTCATCATCATCACTGGAATAGATCTATGCTAATAGTAGGAGAAAACTCTCACTATGACTCCAAGTGTGGTAAGAATGTACCACCGATCCTGACTTGCGGCTGCACCCACCACAGTTACTTGCTTTCGCTTCGAGCCGATCGTGTGAACAACTAATGCATATGTGTCTTCCGACGCAAATTCTGCGACACACACAGTCTTATGTCTTTTCATGATGCTAACGAATCTGTTGTTGGACGGATTACTGGCTATACACACACACTTCATTCCCTTCGTCTGGTGCAAAATGTCATGCATCCCACTTAGGTTCATTCTCAGCATCTACATAACAGTACACCATGGTACTAACTTCAATCCCGCAAGCACTGCCCACAACAATATATGACTCAAGTGAATTGATCACATCAATTGAAGTAATTTTCTTTCGTTTGACTTGACTTGCTGCTCCTCGTTTCCCAGTTTTCAGATTATATATCTAGTCTCCAATCACACACTGGGCCTACATAAATTGGTGAAGCTTTACGAGTGTAGCAAGCAAAATAGATGTAATCTCTGTCAATCGCAAAATCCTTAATTGGGCCATTTGATCCCCTTGAGGGAATACGTAGTTCTAACGCCGCTTTATCAATGTCCCAAACCTTATTGTCAGAAAAATAAGACAAGTCTGCCTTGATAGTCCCATAATCGCTGCAAGACACAATTTTTCCTTCATATAGAGCAAGATGGTTCACTTTACTATGATGCCTTCCTATCTCACTCTGAGTACCTGAGTGACTGTCATAAATCTAGAAAGTTCATATTTAACTGGAATAATACACGAATCTTGCCACTCTCAGTAGCATAGGAAATCTTTGACTCGTCTATTATACAGATCGCAGTTATTGATTCATTTTCAATAGCAACAACTTTCGATGTATCCACAGTATTCATTTTCAAAATGAATAATGAAACTCCCATTTTCAACAAACAAATGTATTGCACAATTCTTCTTATTTCCTAAAATTCTAGCAGTCAGTGCACTGCCGCAACCCTACAGCTCCCTTTTTAATCACCTTCTCCAAATCAGCATCTCTCCCCAATTCCTCTTCCAGATCGTTCAGCGCACTGATCATCATGATCTACACTTCATCCCTAGCAAGTCCACTACGGGTCGATCCATGGGTCGCAGACGCTTCGAGTCCACAACCTTGCAGATGCCGTTGTTCACCAGCTGATCAAACAGTACGTTGAACTCGGCCACGTTTGGGCGAGTTCCTCCGACGATGTTCCTGTGCACCTGGAGGTACATTTCCCTCAGTCTGTTAGGCGTCACCGCGTTCAGCTTCGCCCTGGACTTCTTGCTCTGCTCCTCCAGCCCCCTCATCAGGCTGCAGAGACACGCCAGGAGGACCTGGGCGAGTCGAGGGAGCGCCTCGATCTGCGCCGACTGATCGCTGCGGAAGAACTGGAAGAGCGTCTTGGACATCGCGGAGATCTGCACGGTCTTCTCGTCCGTCACTACCTCTGACCCGCTCCCCGCGACCTACCGAAGCCCTCTGAGTACACGGTCTGAAGCGCCGTCTTGCACACGTCCAGCAGTCGCCTCGCGTCGCCCATCTCGGCCACCTTCTTCACGCACAGCTGGATCGCAGAGTCCTGGAAGAGGACCAGGTGGGTGCCCAGTGCCTGGTTGCACAGCTGGATTCGCTGCGTCACGATGCTCCGAAGATCTGTCTCCGAGTAGGAGGGAAACACCAGGGTATCGGGCTTCTCACCACGAATCATCAGGAGCGGCAGAGCACGATCAACAAGGTCGACGCTGTTCGCTATCCCAATAACGACCAGTACGTTCGGACAGAGATATGGCCACTCAAAGAGATCATACACGATGGTACGTTCTTTCGTTAAAAGACGATCGATTTCGTCAATGCATACGATTCTATTCGGTTACAACGCAAGAATAACCTTCTACAGAGGAGTCTGCTTTCGAGTTCCCTTTTGAGCTCCTTTCGAGAGTAAAGCAGATTCAAGAGATTGTTTCGCCTTCTCCCATGATTGCTTTTTGTTAAGAATGAGTTCAGCTAACACAGAGTAGATATTCTGATTTTTTTGTAATGTCATTGCATTCACACAAGCTACTCTTATTCCTCTCTAGAGATTCATAGGTATACAACAAACGTACACCTAATCGCTTCTTAACTTCATTCAATATATTGAATACTAGTAACGACTTCCCAATTCCTGGCGAACCACATATGTAGTACGACCCTCCCCTTTGGTTTTTGAGACAATTATCAAGAAATGACTTTATTACCTATTTTATCATTCAGTTGACATAACCATATACTTCACGTTCCTTTTCTCGACAGAGAATTGTATCGGGTTTCAGTGTGGTATCAAACCACTCCAATACCGAACTCAACGGAACTCCGCTTGGAGCTGAGCTCTGAACTTTCCGTTTCTTCGATGGAGGAACCATCACACTGAAATGAACAATTCTAAGGATTTCGGAGCAGCCTTCCATTGTGGTATTGGCCCTATCTCATTTGTGATTATTTAATGTGTTTCTCTCCCTGTCCCCTTCTGATCATGGAGTTCAGCATATATTTGATACTGAATGGTCACTGTTATGAAAATATAACATAAGGTGAATGATTACACATATTTATACACATAAGTTTTTAAGTATGTCATCAACCGCAGGTCTTCTTCGATTCTAATCAAATGACTAGATTGTGTGTACCACAAAAACGATAATCCTCAAACAACTTTGATGCATCAGCTAGTAATCTGCAAAGAACAGAGGAGGAGGTCTTGTAGAAGATCGTACATCCTGTTGAGGTCATGTTTACTTCCATTAGACATGTTGAAGGTGTGCCAGCTATCTTTCCAGCTAACAAGGATGTGTGTGCTAAGTATGACTCTCTCTCCATTCTTCCTACCTTCATCGTTTACATCAATCAGAGCAACGTGGAACAGACGATTTGCCTTTTCAGCAAACAAACGCGTATTTCGGAGGGTTGTTTTGACCTCCACTCTTCTGTCTGCCTTGCTCGATTTCCACAGAGCAAAATACTCTGAACTGCTCATGGGTGTTCCTCGGATCATCTCCACAAAGTTGAACGGGATTTCGAAATCGAGAGTCTTCTCGTCATCTGATGATTCCAAATGGTAGACGACTTGTCCTGAGAAGACTAACGAGGAGGAAGGCGTTGGCTTTGAGAAGTTCACATTTCCCAGTATTGTCACTTGCTCCTCTGCAGCAATGGCCTCCCATGATAGCTTTGTTCCTTGTGTGTTGCCCTTTGGCTCAGTAACAAACTTCATGTTCAATCCCTCAGTGTGTGCAGAAGTCACAGTCACATTCTTCAGTGCCATATTACTCTTCATGAAGAGGCAAATCACCAAGCTACCATCCTATTCATGAACACTTCAATGCTTTCCTACACGATAAATGAACTGATATGCCAGATGCACATGGGAGTCATGTGTCAATAGTGTTAGAGGTCCTGCAGGATCTTTCGTGAAGACTTTGTATGTAGCACTCAACTTACACTGCATCATATCAATCACCGGCAATGTAGGGGCTACAGGTGCACTAAAGTCCATCATGTCAAACACTTCTTCTTGTGGTGGATTCATTCCAGCAAACAGGTCTGTAGAAGCAGGAGCAGGAGTAGGTGCAGGTACAGGTGCAGGAGCGGACACAGGTGCAGGAGCAGGAGTAGGAGCAGGTGCAGGAGCAGGAGAAGCAGGTTTGAAGAATCCAGTGGATTGTGGAGCAGCAAAGAGCGGGTTAGCAGGCTGGAGAGGAATTGTTTTAGATCCCTTTCTTGTTTTTATAGGTTTTGAGGGAGCAAGTCCGCTAAAGAGAGCGGCAGCCTCAAGTGCACGTGGATCAACCTCCTCAGGTTCTTCTGTAGGCTGATTGAACCCATCACCCTGCTCTGTAGCTGGTTCTTCCGTCTTTTCTGCCTCTGTTGATTCCATTCCACCAAAGAGATCTG
This sequence comes from Blastocystis sp. subtype 9, assembly GCA_000963465.1. Taxonomy (NCBI): domain Eukaryota; class Bigyra; order Opalinata; family Blastocystidae; genus Blastocystis; species Blastocystis sp. subtype 9. The sequence goes on from JZRO01000323.1 coordinate 12,091, forward strand.
AGACAGTCGGTGCTGTCGATGCTGCAGGCGCTGCGGGCTTGAATCCAAAAGTACCAGTAATCGTTGAGAAATCAATAAACTCACTATCACGACGCTGACCATTTTCTTTTGTTTCTGTAGACGCTGCTGGTCCATGCTTGGGCTCTGGAGCTTCATAGGCGTCTGTCTTCAACCCAGTATCCTTATCTGATTCATCATCACTAAGATCTCGAGCCTCATAGTCCTTTGCTCCTCCCAATCGCTCCTGTAACACATACGAATCAAGGAAGTGAAGATCCTTATCAACCACAAGCTTGCTTTCCTGCTTTGCAGGAATAGCCGCCAGGAACACAGTAGCACCACTTTTGCACATCTCTCTGAACTCCATAGCTTGCTGAACCAGCTCAGTGTCATGACTCTTCATACATTCTCGCACCATCAGCGATGCGATGTTTGGAATTGTCTGTGTCTGTGCAGAGATTTTCATGAACGCTGTGATCAGGTAGGATTTCGTCTCCACGCTCAAGGCTGGACGGTGCCAAATGTCTCCCATCACTTCGACTAACTGACCCAATGAAGGATCGCTTGATAAATGGCCATATTCTCCGAAGATCCAAGTTGCTACACGAATAAGGTTTTCTGGAGCCAGAGGATCGAGCACGAGAGGATACAGCTGGCTAACTGCAAGACAACGCAACTGACGGTCAACTGAGGGATCGCCCTGACTATCTGAAAGAAGACGGATTAGATTCGCCTCCATCGAGGGTTTGACTTGTCGACCGCCAAAAGCAAATACCTGTGTCATCGTGTTGATATACCAGGAGGGCTCTGGAGCAAATCTAGAGAGAACAAAGCCAAGCAAAATACCTCTCAGCGAGATCGCAAATCTTATCCACAAGCTGCTGGCGTTGGAAATGGTCGTAGGTAGTACTAAGAGCAAGCAAGAACCGTTTAATGATGATATCCACGTTCTGGGAGTTACACATACGATGGAGAATCTGGAGTGTCTACAGATGACTGGACTGTCTTTTTCCCACGGAATTCCGGATCGTTATATCCTCGCTGTCCAGTGCATTCAATACAACCATCTGTAATCGCACGACATGCTGCGGGTAGCCCTGAATCATGTCAGCCATACAATCCAGTCCCAGGTACTTCAAATTGGGATCACGACTATTCACCATTCGGTCGATCACAGATGCTGCTTCTTCCAGCAGATCCTCGTTGGGATACAGGTGGATAATTGCATGCACACAATCAGCCGAAATTGCACACGAGAGATGATGAGGGAAGACACGATCTGCACGACGCATCGCGTTTGCGATCGCTACATACATTGCTTCGGAAGCCGATTGATCGTTCTCTCCAAGAGCGCCAAGAATCTAGTTGGGAAGAGAGCGCTGGTCCTACACGAATCACCTTCATCTGAACCCACGGCGCAGGAAGTGAGTCAAAATCGTAGGCAGGATCGAACTTTCCAGAAACGATCTTCATCAGCATCTCGCTGAAGAAGGGAACAAGGTCACGGAAGGAGCTAGGGTCCGCTAGGATGAAGTCGTGAAGAACGGAGATGCAGGAGAAGAGAATGGTTACATTGTAGGACTTCAGGAGGCGGCGGAGCTCGTCAGCCATGTCTGTCACACTACTAGGATCCAGCTGATAGAAGCGTTGGAGAAGCATGATAGCTTTGCAGACAACAGTGGCTCTACAAATGACTCATCGACGTGGCGCACACTCCTTGTGCTGGAGAGCCTGATAAACTAAATGCACCAACGCTGGAATCATGTCCACAGTTAACAACTGGCTTGTGGCGATCAGAGCTGTAGCGACCTCAAGATAGTTCTTGCTCTGCAGATCCTACAAATGAAGTTATGGAGCAAGCTAAACCATTTGGAGACGATTGACGATCATGAAACGAAACTCGTGCTCAGGAGGGATGCACAACGCAGCAGTAATATAGCCGGCCTTCTTGTTGATAATGTTTGGATCTGAACACAATTCAATTGCCTTTAAATAGCCAAACGGAGCTTCGTATCCAAGCATCTCACAGTATACCATGCGGATTAAAGTTTCGCGAAGATCATTCTGCAGTAAACCAAGAGACACAATCCTACTCCTCTCAGATCTTTCTCTCTAAATTTCTTCTTCAGATTAGACAACTCTGCCTGAATCACAATGTCCTCTTCCTACGGATGACCAAATAACGATAGGAGACATACTTCGTGAGTTTCGCACGCAGCAACGAGTCTTACAAAATCATTAAATGCCTTTGCGAGAATTGTCGATACACTACGACCAATGTTTCCAGCAACTTTTGAAGCAGAGTTTCCCAAGTCCCCAGCTGCCAGCGACAAACCATGGCCGACTGTGCTGCCTATGATATGCATTTGGCCTCCGAGTTCTTCAGCATATGCAGATAATTGTTCACCCATTTCTTTTGCAGCGAATCCGATCGCACTCGCTGCATCCAACGTCGCATCGCGGATATCATTAACAAAATCCATACTAAAACGTAATATCAATGACTATTCTTCAGAAAATATAAGGATGAAACTCCCTTATATGGAAGTAACATAGAATCTCCGTAAACCAACCTATATTTCACTACAAATGCTTCATTAGAGGAAGGAAACAATTTGGAAGTTTCAGTATCTCCAAACGTGAGTGGTGTGAAAAAGATCTATTCATAGCGTAGCGAGAAATAACAGGAATATTAGATTTCGTTCCAGAATAATGGGAAGATATTGTATAGGATGTTACCTAAAACTCTATTATCGGGTCTAACCAATAGGTATCTTTATATACTAAGGTATTCGATAAGGTTTCAAGATCATTTTTCATTTTTCGTATTTCCACTTAATTGACGTTTTTTGACATTATTCTTGGTACGATTTTCTCTCGATTTCTCACTTCCTGTTTTGTTTCAGCATGCTGAGAGCATTTTTAACAAAAGTGGAACACTGTAAGCGCACCAATGTCATTATCTGCGTGAGGGGAGTATCAAATGTATCTAAAGAGTCCAAGAATCTTTATGTATTGCCGATGTTTCCCTATCCATCGGGAAAGATACACATGGGACATGTCCGAGTGTTTGTTTGTTGTTTGCTGTATCATTTGATAGCTTTTCTATTTCTGATTGTATCACTCGCTATAAAGCAATGTGCGGATACAATGTATAATAGTTGCAGCAACTTACTGGTAGGTAATTCATCCTATGGGATGGGATGCATTTGGATTGCCCGCTGAGAATGCAGCAATTGAGAGAAATATTCCTCCAGAGGAGTGGACAGTGAAAAATATTGCAGAAATGCGCAAGCAGATTACTGGGCTGAATTATCGATTTGACTGGGATCGAGAAGTCAAGTTCTACTGTTGTATCCATTTCACCATAGTACGAGCAGTCCAGACTACTACAAATGGACACAGTGGCTGTTTCTCAAGTTGTGGGAAAAGGGCTTCGTCACTCGTCGTAATGGACTTGTAAACTGGGATCCGGTGGACCACACCGTTCTTGCAAATGAGCAGGTTGATGAGGAAGGACGTTCTTGGCGAAGTGGGGCTTTGGTAGAGAAGCGTTCTCTGACTCAGTGGTATGTATTGACTACAAAAATGAGTGAATCACTTCTCAAAGGACTTGATGATGTGGGTTTTGCAGCTGCGATTCATCCTAGTTACCAAACTGGCCTTCTGTTGTGAAAACGGCACAGAGGAAATGGATCGGGAAATCAACAGGTGCAGAGTTTTCTTTTCTACTGACAACATCCGCTGCTGGAACTGATAAGATTAAGGTTTTCACGACTCACCCTGAGACTCTGTATGGTGTTTCGTTTATTGGTCTTTCAGCCACCCATCCTATCACTCTGCACTTTGCTGCTTCTGATCCGTCCTTGCGTCAGTTCGTTCGTTTTTGATCGTTTCTAATATCCAGTTAAACCGTGTTGGTAAATCATCGTTCAAAGTGGGCCAAACTCAGGTTGATGGATATAAACTTCCGATACAAGCCACTCATCCATTGACCCATAAACCATTAGCTGTATATGTTACAAACTATGTTCTTTCTGACTATGGTGAGGGCGCCATTATGGGAGTTCCCACGCATGATGCACGCGATGCATCTTTTGCCTCACTCTTCCATCTCCCAGCAGTCCAAGTCCTAACTGATTCCCCTTCTCCTCTTTTGTGTAATAGCGGTGATTTGAACGGTCTCTCTGTCTCCGAAGCGACACGTCGACTTCTCCTCCGGGCACAACGAGAAGGTTGGGGCAATGGCACTACAAAGTATCGTTTACGTGACTGGTTAGTCAGTCGACAACGGTACTGGGGTGCCCCTGTACCCGCGATTCACTGCCCACATTGTGGAATCGTTCCTGTACCGGAGAGTGACTTACCTGTTCGTCTACCAGCCATGTATGGTATGGACGTCGCCAAAATGCGGGGTGCAGATGCCGTATCTCCGTTGGAGCGTATGGATCATCAAGGTGTTTTATCTAGGGTACACTGAGTGGAGAGATGTTTCTTGCCCCTACTGTGGCAATGCACATGCCCAACGTGACTGTGACACACTGGACACATTCATGGATTCTTCCTGGTATTTCTATCGATATCTCGATTCAAAAAACCCTTCTGCGTTCTGTGATTCATCGAAGATGCAGCAGTTTCCTGTCGTTAACTAGTAGATACTTTGTTTCTCTTGTCAATAGCTATGTGGGAGGTTCAGAACACTCTATTATGCATCTGCTCTTTGCTCGCTTCATAGCTCGCTTCCTCTACGAGCAGGGATTAGCTCCATGTCCGGAGCCGTTCGATCATCTCATCACACAGGGAATGGTGCTAGGAAGCACGTTTATCGATGGGACGACAGGAGCCTACGTGCGTCCTGAAAACGTGGAAAGAGAGGGCAAGGGATGGAGGACGAAGGACATGCACCATTCTGTGGAGATGAAGTACATGAAGATGAGCAAAAGCAAGTACAATGGAGTCGATCCGGTGGAGGTTGTGAATCAGTATGGCAGCGATGCTGTTCGTGTGGGGATGCTGATGCAGTGCCCTCCAGCGAACGCTTTCATGTACAACAGCAAGATCATGAATCCCGCTGCAGACATGATTAGAAAGCTGGAGCGTATCTGTCAAATTTGCTTGGAGGGAGCGAACCCTTCGGGAAAGAAGTTGGATACGAACAAGCTGAATCTTCAGCACAATAAAATCCTGCATGACATGGATCACTTTGACTTCCACAACGTTCTTTCTGGAGTGAACATCATGATGAACGATCTGCTCCAGGGATGCTACAGTAAGAGTTACCTCGACTATGTGAAGCGTGTCATACTGTTTATGGCCCCTTTTGCCCCGCTGAAATCCGAGAGCTGCTGGAACAACCTTATCCAAGGGAAGTGCATCAGCAGAGATGAGATATTTGCCAACCAGCGATGGCCAGAAGTGCTGGAATCAACCAGCACCACCGTGATTGTTCAGGTGAATGGAAAGATGCGGAAAACGTTCAATTTAGGGTCTTTTAAGCACGAGAGTATGGATGATCGCACCCTCCTCTCAACCTTGGAGAAGAATGAGGAGGTAAGGAACATGCTGTCTTTTGTTCCTCGCGATATTAAAGTCATTCGCAAGGGGAATAAGTTAGTGATCAACTATCTAAAATAAAGTGTTTGTTAAAAATTGCATGAAGAGGGACTCGAACCCTCGCGTGCGAACACATTACGGCCTTAACGTAACCCCTTGGACCACTCGGGCATCCATGCTCCATACCTTCCCTCCAGTCTGCCTATATGAATAAAACAAACAAGAAAGTCAACAAAAAATGGAATATCATCCTTTCGATAGGGCAAACAGGGAATTGCAAAAGTTAAATCAACTGGATTACAGACATCGTCTTCTACTCTCTTTGCGTGGTCCTTAACATCCAAATCCCCATTTACATAGTCCACGTAATTCTTCGGGAGGAGAACAACTCCGCACTCGTAATTAAGCATCGTGAACTGACTATCCTGTTTCTCCAACTGTCCCCAGGCACTTAGAGTGCAGTTATGGCTCCCTGCATAAATCCATGGCAGCCGTGGAGAGCTCTTCATAGGTACATTCATTACTACGTTTCAGAGGAAAAGCATCGCTACAGTATTTCGAATGAGCCAGAGTGGTTTCTCGCCCAGGAGCGTCTCGGTACCGCTTCAACATTTCTCGGAGAAAAGACTTTGACTTATATACCTTTCGGGAGAAGATGAGAGATCCCGCCATATCAGTTCCAACGATCGAATTCTTGACATACGCATTTGTTGGGAAAACAACGTGCATCGCGTCGCTGATATTCATATCCTTCGGCAAGGGTCTATTTCCGTGGCAAGACTGAAGAAGCGACGAAATCCAGTTTTTGCTGGGATTTCCGATCGAAGTGCACTGGCTCAGCACCGGTGGATACGTTTTTACAGGAGCAACGAGGTCATAGTAGTCATACAATCCCTTCAGTATTGCTCGTAGCCGCATGTGTCCGTAATCATTGATTCGGTTCCCGCGAACTGTTTCGGGAACGGAAGTAACCAATTGCACACGAACATTCGAGAAGAATACATTTCGAAGCAGGTTAAAGATCCGCTCTTCAGGAATCGAGCATTTTCGTAAAAACTGGATCAATTGCGTGCGAAATTCCATATCCAGTTTTTTCGCTGCAACACGCTTCTCTCCTTCGGGAGCGTTGAAAAAGTCCTATCGTGGAGTTTATTGATCAAACATACTTGCATCCAAACACATTGTGACCAGAGCGACCAATCCTCCTCCGTAAGATTTGCCGACGAAATCACAACTCGCAATCGGTCAGAGAAACGAATAAGGAGTAGTTTTGCATGAAAGCATCCTCTCTGAAGTTGCCTCTGAAAAGGCGGAGACACGATTAGCAGTTTACCATCGTTAAAGAGTATGGGTTCGCGATCTGTGCTCGTCGGATCGACATGTCTGGATAATGTAATCTCAGAGTCTGGATGCTTTTCCATTAGAGACTTGATGATGCCATCCCAATCTAGGGGTTAGCTGGAGTGAAGAATGGTACAGACAAAAGATGTGAGGATGATGTGAGAAATGTCATCGTCATGCTTTAGACTCATATTCTTACTGAAGAGACGATAGAAACTTACATATCGCTCATCATTCAAACGATGCAACTGCATAATACTATATGTTACATGAATTGACAAGCGACACTGATTTGTAAATAGTGTATCTCCGCGAAAATGAACGCTGCCCTTTTTCTCCTTGCCTTTACTTCATTTTACATATTACTGAATTCATACACATCACTTTCCGATGAAGGATCATCATTTTCTGAAGTGGATTCGTCACTGACGAGATTAATCACCTCGTCATCTGAATTATTAATTACATATGCATCTGGAACATCTGGAGTGTAGATATCGGGAGCTTGGTTAGGCTACCGATAATTCTACTTCCTCAGAACGTACTACTACAGGAAGGTATACGATCGCTTCTTCAACCGTCTTGCAATGCAGCATCGCATCTTTTATCTAGATAGGATCAAGAGATCTGCTACGCACCTGGTCCTTACTGTATCCAAATGCCTCTAACTGTTTTTGCATCTGCTGCTCTTCTAGTCTTCCAACAAACAAGGACAACCAAAATATGATTTACTTGAAGACCTCGTTGGAGTTGATCTCCTTTCCATCGATGGT
>JZRO01000324.1:0-18750 GCA_000963465.1 Blastocystis sp. subtype 9
GCTCGAGATTGCTCTGTTTGTTGGAGACAGTAGCGGAACGTTTAGTTGAACAAACAAGTTGTATGGTATATGGATGTAATGTCACAACGAGTCTGGCCCAGCCTGCGCCCTCCTAAATAACTCCTCCACGTCACGATCGAACGCTAGTTCGCCATTCTGTAAAAAGAAATCCTCGTCATCTGACGACTCATTTGAAGTTGCCATCTGATGGGCACTAATCTGGTCAAATAACGAATTCACTATATATCAAGAATGGATCTAGACCGTGCATTGCTCCGAATTATTGGGAGAAAAGAATACCTCCTCCACACTTAATGACTCCTCTTCCATCAGATCCTCACCTACAGACATGCTTGGCGAGAAGTCGATAGTGGGTTTTACCGTATCATGGGGGTCAGATACCTGACAATAAATGCAATGTTGCTTATAGATCTCTGGACTGTGGCAAATAGCATGGACTCCGATAGCCCGATAGTCAACATACAGAGAGTAGTCTTCCTGAAGGGAAGAAACAAAAACGATGCTACTAAATGTCATTCCAGTATTGCACAACTTGCGCTTCCAGAAGGTAGAGCGACCCGTGGCTATAAACATGACGACGATTGACAATGCAATCAATGTTTTCTATACACTCTTCAGGATTGTCTCCAAGTAGTGAAATCCCCTCTTCTCTCCGTCCTTCCCGAACGAACATAGAAATTGAGACATGGTGAACCCATCGACTTTTGGAATTCCAACATAGTATCAGCGCGTGCAGTTGTTCTATGATAGGAATGGATGGTTAATGGTTCAGTTTCTTCATACTTTTTATATTGAAATGCGTTCTGTATTTTGGATAGCGTTATTGATTTGTACTTTTGCAGTGATGGCCAAACCTGCGATGCGTACTCTTAGTGACTCGATTAGTCTTTTTGATCTTCCCCCAGGTTATGATGGTACGGAAGTGCCCGGAGGTGGTGGCTCTGGTGGCTCTGGTGGCTCTGGGGGTTCTGGAGGTTCTGGAGGTGAAGGCGGTACTGGAGGTGGAGAAGGAGGCACTGGAGGTGGATCAGAGTGGGGGAATCGCTTTGATTGGTGGGGAACAAATGGCGATGCGTACTATCCTCAGGAAGGTGGAGGCTTCGGAGATGATGGAAACTATGGCTGTACCTATAATTACACCCTGTATAATAACACCGCAATTTGCCAGGGCGCGCTCGATGTGGTATTCCTAATCGATTCATCGTCAAGTATATCTGATGAGGACTACAACCGAGCGATCGACTTCGTGAAGAGTATTCTTGAGTACTACTATCTCCACCCCAATTACACGGTTGTCTCTGTCCTGGAGTTCTCCTCGGATGTGCGTGTCTTGCAGGACTTGACTTACGATGCATGCGACATCCGCAGAGCGCTGGAGACCTCTCGTATCTCGGGCATGACGAACATAGCGAGGGCCATCGAGGAGGCCCACAACATCTTGAAGCGCAGTCGCAGCGACATTCCCGACCAGATCATCCTGATCACCGACGGCTACCAGACCGTGCACAGCTCGATCGACTGCTCTGTCTACCCCCACGAGTGCAACCAGTACGCCATCGAGAAGGCGCAGAACGCGAAGGCGGACGACATCCAGATCTACACGGTGGGTGTGGGCGCCGCTTCCTACTACGAGGACGATCTTCGCGCAATCGCCTCTTCGCCCTCCGATGAGTATTTCAGTCTGGTGAGCGACTACAGCCAGCTGGAGAGTCTGCGCGAAACGCTGCGAAACAGCACGTGTCCGGTCGTCACACACATCCTCCCGGACTGCAAATGCAACGAGGAGATGCCGGACAAGATCATGATGGTGGGCCATGGCTTCCCTCGCTCCGCTTCCATCACTCTCTCGTGCCAGTTCGGCGAATTCCCACCCACGGCTGCCCACGTCATCAATCAGACCCACCTGGAGTGCGACGGCCCGAAGTTGGTGGACCGTGAGGAGTGGTCGTGGATGCACACTGCGAACTTCATGTGGAGTGGAGAGTCGAACGTGCCGATTAGTCTGTATTACAATGGAAAGTCGATCGTGCAGAATGGCGTGGATTTCACGTACTTGTCCTGCCCTGACTATACGTACCTCATTTGGGTGTTTTTAGGCGTGTTGGTCATTGCTATATTGCTAGGTGTCCTGGCCTTCATTGCCTCCCATACCAAGTTGGAGAAGAAAGAGCTGCCTGTTCAGTCTGCAGCGAAGAAACCAGCGGCTCCTCCCAAGCCGGAACATGGAGGTCAGATCGATTTGTCCATGATGGGAGTATAATTGTATTGTGTAGAAAAGCATACGCGGCATCCGTGCTGTTTTCTAACGTATGTACGAGTGTTTGTTGAACAAAGAGGGGAAGAGGAGAGGTATAGTGACGGAGTATACACAATATCACGGAGCATTGCTCTTGAGACTTCCTGGCACTTCTGGTACAACTCAGGATTCCCGATCTCGTTTGCGATATCTGCAAGCTTCCGACATAAGTTCTCTGTCCGTAGCAGCTGATTCACAACAAAGCCTTCGTCGAGTTTGCACCCCTGCATCACTTGAGAGAAGGTCATGCCTTTGCACCAATTCGAAGCGATCTCCATGAACCCCACATGCACATTCTGGTCTACAGACATGCAGGATTCCTCGCCTAAGCCACACTTCTTCTCCAGCTGAGCAATGTTGATCACAATAGCCTGCATCTTTTTCTGGAGAGCAATGAAACGGCTGTTCGAGAGTTCCGTTGCATTATTCCTCTCGTAGATCATTACACTTAGCACCGCTGCCAGCTCCGGAGGCGACAAATCATATAGCAGATTCTCAAACAAAAGTTCCATTAGTAGCAGCTCGTTTCCACTTCGAATCTACACTCAATCGTTCCCACAATTCCTACAAGGCAGCAGCAACGACCTTTAAGCGTGACCATATCGTTCTCATCGATGTACTGCAAGTTCTTCAACACAGCAATACGTGCGTGCAACTCCGGTAACATTGCAATTTTCTCATCACTCAGTTGGTCCAAGATGGCATTTTTCTTCTCTTTCAGTGCACTGACGATGTACATATACAGCGAATAGTCATCTTGCTTCGTGATGGACGTCAGTGCATCGCTCTGCCTAGAATCAACACTATTCTCCACCCCTACAGACTATCCAAAGAAAAATTAGAAGGACAGCTCTTCACCAGCAGCTCAGTCGATCCTTCCCCAATACACTCATCATAGAGTGTGCGAAGGATCCGAGCAATATCTAGTAGCATCTTGCTGGTAAACGTATTGGTCTTGCTGTATTTGATATTCATAGAGCAGACAGAATAGACATCCTACAAGTAAAGCCAAGAAACTCTTCCACTCTCAAAGTGATTCGAGTGACGTAATAAACCAGGTTATTGCAGGTAATGAACTTCTTGTACATAGTCGCCAGCGACAGCTGGGGTGTTAGCTTTATTTTCTGGCTGGCAGGTATCTGATACATCTACACAGTACTTCGATGCATGGATACATACTGGCGGTACATACGCAATCACAGTCAGTAACCCATTTTCTGTTACCGAGTGTATAGAGCATGTTGTGTGAAGCAGTACACTTGTATCTAAATATTCCAATAGCACATCAGCAATCAAAGTATTCCCTTTCTGGAATAACTGGGCATTATTGGTTCGCTTGTAAAGTGCATTTTGAGTCGACCAGAAACTGTCTCGATCATTTCGGATCTTAAAATAGGTATTAGTGTACTCCTCATCCATCTCCGGAGATAGATGGAAATCGTTTTTCTCTTTCAGCGACTCTATGAGAGAGTCGATGTCTTGGATATTCTATCCTAACACCAGAAGATGGCTACCTACCTTTCTGTAGTTCTTCGAATCGATCTCACGCTGATGCACCGCTTCGGAGAATGAGTGTGAAATCATGCCTTCCAAAGACATGTCCTGAACACGCATGATGCTCAAAATCATTGCATAAGTGATTCGGAATTGGGAAGTGACTTTGTCGTTCGAGCCACTCACTACATTCATGATTACACCTGTTGATGGTAGTTCCTTCAGCATGATATAAACTCTTCCTAGTGCATCTTTTCCTCGACGACCAGCACGTCCAGCCATTTGAGTGAACCTACAGATCGCTAGATCCTTTATGTACTACTCTGACGAACGGAAGTAACGTCGTTCCTTCGCATCAAACTTGCACAGGCCTGAGAAAACCACAGCTTTCGCAGGCATATTGACACCAATAGCAAATGTTTCCGTTGCAAACAGGATTTTGATGTATCCCGAGGTAAACAGCATTTCCACGATTTCTTTGAGTAGGGGAAGGAGTCCAGCATGATGAATTCCAATACCTCGAACAAGACAAGTAAGAAGAGTGTTGACCTGTGGCAGTTTCTGATCTTCCTGACGAAGATTGCTGATGCACTGCTTGTAGAAATCAATGACATACTTAGACTCCGTTTTTGAGAGTAGACGAACGTCACTTAACGCGGCTGCACTTTGATTACACAGCTCGCGACCAAGTGTGAAGACGATGCACTAGATAAAAGAAAGAGAGAGAAGATACGGGGAAGTCCTTATTCTTTTCAAGAATCGAAACCATATTCTTCAAAAGAGATTTTGGAGGAGACAGCACCTGTGGAGAAACCATTGGCTTATAATCGGACGATGATTCGTTCGGCTTGAAGCCATGTAAGACTCGTATCCTCTCCGGATAAAAGTGGTTTTGCGTATCTTTGATCTACTTATAACACATTGAAACGACGTACGCAAGTCCGCTTTCTATCATATAGCAAGTTATACTCCAAAGGAACTGGACGATAATACGTTTCGATGATGTACACACGTCTGCGCTTACTCCGTCCAATCCAGTCTGCGATATCAACAACATTGGGTGTTGTAGCGGAGAGGAAAATCATTCCAATGTAGTCAGGCAGTAAAATGATCGATTCTTCCCAAACAACACCTCGATCCATATCGTTGATATAGTGTGCTTCATCAAAAACAACCCACTCGACGTCACGAATAATATCGGACCCATTATACAGCATTTCTCGCAGAATCTCGGTGGTCATGATGAGGATAGATGCAGAAGGATTCAGTGACACATCACCCGTGATAATACCCACGTCTTCGTACTTGGTCTTAAAGTCATGATACTTCTGGTTTGATAATGCTTTAATAGGTGAGGTGTAGATGCATTTGGTCATGTGGGACAAGCACAGCGAAATTGCATACTCAGCTACCACTGTCTTTCCCGCACTAGTGTGTGCACATACAAAGACACTCTCTCCACGCTCCAGATGAACAATCGATCGTTTTTGGAAATCATCGAGTTCGAACGGATATGTCTGAGCAGGATGAGGCACCATCTTGTGAAAGTTCGACATGTCTGATGTGTCCTTAATACCATACATTGGCGCTGCGTTGGAAGATATACCTCGATTGGAGACATTTTGTACAAATGACTTTTGCGAGCTAATTTGTATATCAAGAAACGAAGATGCCTTTGCCTTCAAGTCATTGTATGACTCTTTGGAGAAGGTGTTGTTAGCAGCTTCAGCTTTTGGGTCTTCTAATGCTGCACTCGCTGCAGGTGCATTTGAAGTTGGTTTATTGACACTGGGTAGAATGGATATTTTTCGCTGATCAGAAACCTGAGTCTCGAAGAACGCATTATAGGCGGAGAACTGATCGGATAGACTTGTTTCGTTGACTTTGAAGTTATAGTCATCTCCATACTGTTCTGTTTCGTCTGATATTCCCTCAATCTCGAGTTCGGGTATCTCCATATCTGCAAACACGGGCTTCCATCCCTGTTCCTCAAAATCACTCTTCCACAACTCGCGATTCTCAGGAGTGATGCTACTCGAGAGAATCAAATCAGCATGAGAACTGCCCCAAAACGATGACTCTCTTCGTGTATCCAATCTCATGCTGCTCATCAAAGACAATTCTCCAGGAAGTATGGGCTGATTGTGGACATCTCCCTTCACCTACACGTCAGACACACTGGGCATAACAACTCCAGAACGAGAAAACTGACGATAATACGATGTGGAATTCTGAGCAATTCCGCCCTGAAGCTTTCTTTCTTGAACAGTCTCCAGAATCTCATCCCCTTCGTTCGGATGAACTTCCGCATCCAATTCAGAAAAGTAGTGGGAAACTGGAAATAAAGTTGATGTCAACTGAAGCTCAGTATCTGAAGGAATATTTGTATAGGTCATTGACAGCTTAAGTCTATCCATATTGATAATGTCATGAGGTTTTAATCGTTTATCAGCGAGAATCTAAACTAAAAGCAGAAAAGACTCTCATACTTCGTTCCTTGTTTTTTCAGGATCGATTTCTTGCTTAGGATATCCATAGGGTGTTGTTGACACTGTTTCTAAATCAAAATATCTAATATGGCAAGCAATTCGAATTGATACGGATTATTCCTTTGGATGAATAAAGGAGTATGGTTGTCTCCAGCAAATAGTAGTTTTTCCTCGCGACTCATTATATTACCAAATCCATAATCTGCACCCTCATCGCATATGCAAAAACTATCAAGTTCATTATTCATTCTTCACTTTTCCCTGCTGGAATGGATACTGTATTGCTGTGCTCCTCGGGATTGTCAACAGCGATTTGGTCAGTGGATTCTGATGTAAAGCTATTCCGTGAACTGTCAGTTGCTTCAGGGACTTGCAAAGCAATCGATTGGAACCAGAACAGTGGTTCTTGTTTTTAATTATTGACTTCTAGACAACTATATTTTTCTGTGTTCTAGCGATGGAGATATGTATCTCCAGAATGTTAAAAAGGAAACTCTCATATCTGCGCAGAACATTGTCACTGAGGATACGGCTAGTAGTGTATTTGTCGCGGATAATAGCTAGTTCCAATAGTAAGCGGTCTGATATTGACAGGAAGTCGGTATGTGATATGTGGGGACATTGCTGGAAATATCCGAGTATTTTTGTTTGCTTTTATTTATTCCAGTTATGGCCTATTGCGAAGACTGGTTTTTCTCCACCTATTATGGATGTCAGTTATCCTGGTTGTCACATCACCTGTTTTACTGAATATTCCGCATCCCTGCTATATGCATGTACTTCCCGTGGGGACGTTATCGAGATTAATTATCGTAATTATCACAGCGAAGTCATCGTGACGATTGAGAACGAGGTAGTTCAGATTTGGAGATAGCAGCGTAGTCAATCACTAGCATCATCAATGTCAACAGTACTCTTTTTCTGTCCACTGGCTCCGGGTCGATCTACCGACTGCTTCCCTTGATCAAACGCGTAGCGATTCGCTCTAGTTTTGAACTAGTATGCGCTAGTCTATTCATCTGATTCAAGTGTACCACTTCAGTTGTCATTCTCTATCTCGTCGCAACTCAACTCTGTTTTGTGCTATTCAGGTAACACGCTCAAGATTTTCAATCTGAAAACTTACCAGTTGGGTGTGGTTCTAGTTTATACCTAGGATTATGGGTATTCTGCAGACGACTGCCATGATAACAGCTGCAGATATTCTGAATGACCGCATCGTAGTAGCGACTGCGGATCAGTACTTGTCGCTGTGGAGTGCATACAGTCTCTCGGCACCCACTGCGTCTGTCATGGTCGATCATCCCATTTCTACCCTTCGATTTAATAGACTACTGAATCAAGGATCTTCTCGCCACAATTCTGCGCTGACAACACCTCAGAAGACGCAACCAGTCAGCGAATCCTCGGTCAATCTCGTGTCTTCCATTACTTCAACACCAACACAATTGGTGCATGAAGAGTCAGACCAGAGGGAAACAAGAATCCAGTCCTCGATTCAGTCTAAAGGAAATGCCTTGTTGGAAAGAGTGGAGAATCATGAACTGCGAGGAGTACTTGTGGATATCCTGCAGCCGATGATCACCGAACTTCAGACCTATGTACATCGAGAAATATCCGAACTAAAAGCGGATATGATCCGCCAGTTCTCTGACCAGGAACAAGTAATACAAGAACAATACGACCAAATTGAACAACTACTTCAAATGTTAC
Source organism: Blastocystis sp. subtype 9 (assembly GCA_000963465.1). Lineage (NCBI taxonomy): Eukaryota > Bigyra > Opalinata > Blastocystidae > Blastocystis > Blastocystis sp. subtype 9. The sequence continues at coordinate 8,014 of JZRO01000324.1, forward strand.
AACAAAAACGATAAATGTGTTTGTTTACTTAATGTATTTTATTGCTTGTGGAGTGTCAAAAGAACACTCGTTACTGTGAAAATACCATTTTAAATCCTATTATTCAGAATGAGAACGCTCTGTAATCAATCTGCTTTTAAATAGGAAAAATGGAATCCACTCAAGACCTGAGTTCTATCCAGCTATTCTTTCGTTTCCTTTATCCCATTTTGGTTGCTTCTAAAGCAATATCTAGAATACTCATCACCCGCATACTTGAATGATTGCAATCAAAAGATATTCATTAGAGATTTGACCGTTAAACCCAGAAAACAAACTTCCACAGCATTTAGACTATTACTCCTTCGACAAACTACTATTCTTGCAAATGACTCTAGAAGTAGTAAAGATTCATCTTTACACTCATCAATTTATTTCTGTTTCCGATAGTAATGATATCTAAACACATTTAATTGAACAATTCCAGTCTATTCTTCCCATTATCCTTTTTTGCACTATTCTGTATACTATATTTTGAGATATTGAATTCTGCAGTTTTCCTTGCTTGCTTATATCATTTTCTTGCAACTTCACTCCAAGCTATCTCCAAATCAGTAGATCCATTCCATTTTATCCATTCCGCATGATAAGAAGGCTGTCTAATACTGTTCTCCAACATTCCAATACATAGGAAATATTCGTAGTAGATTATTCCCGCGGATAGGGTAACCAGGATCATATCCAGAATTCTCTTTTAGAGATGCTTTCTTTCTTTCGATCTGTTGCTTCAAAATCTTCTTGTACTAAATTCGTTCGTGCCATGTCATCCTATACACCTGCCGATGGTGATTTGTGATTGGTCTCTATGAGTCTTAGGACTTGTGGATCCAGAGTGGCTTCAGCAGCGCTTAGGGAAAGTGCGTATCTTTGACGCTACTCTTCACCTTGACCCTAAACGAAATGCACTGAAGGAGTTTACAGAAGTAATTGTTTTTCTGGGTTACAACGGGATAGAAAAGAATTCCTGGTGCTCAGTTTTTCGATATCGACGCTATTGCTGATTGCCAGCTAAAGCTTCCCCATATGCTTCCTACACCCACTTACTTCAAGCAGTGCATCGAGAATATGGGAATTAACGACACGGATGAGATTGTAGTGTAGAGATCTCGAGCGGGGTTCACATCTAGCTACGATACTCATGGACTGTTCAGCGCTACACGTGCTTGGTGGATGTTCCGTCTGTTCAACAAGAACGCGAAGGTGTATGTTTTGAACGGCGGTCTTCCTCGCTGGGAGAATGAAAAACGTCCTCTAGAGAGCGGAGAGGTGAAGCCCCCAACGACTCCAGGACACTTCTACGTGAACCCCGATTACAGCATGGTCCGCACTCTCGACCAAGTGCTGGACTTGATTGACGACTTCAAGAAGGGAAAGACGGATCTCACTGTTATCGATGCACGTCCCAAAGGACGCTTTGACGGAACTGTACCGGAAGCGCGTCCCGGACTCACTTCTGGACACATGCCAGGCAGCCGCAACATCCCATTCACCTGCGTTTCTAACCCTGACAAGAACTTCGAAGTTCGTCCTCGTGAAGAGCTTGCCAAGTTGTTCAAGGACATCGACGTGGATATCAATCGAAAGGAGCCCATTGTGTTTTCGTAGGAGTGGACCTGGAGAATCACGCTTAGTTGTGGCTCAGGTACAACCGCTTGTGTTGACTACTTTGCTGCGCATCTTCTGAATCGAAGGGCTCCAGGAAGTCTCGCTGTGTACGATGGCTCCTGGGCTGAGTATGGAGGCAAGTCCTACACTCCCTGTGAAAAGACAAAATGATGCTCGCCTGTTTGTAACAAATAATCTCAATGTTTCAAGTTCACCAGTGTCTGATTCCACCACTTATTGGCTACCTATTCATTACAAGCAAGAAGAAAGCCGACGGGTCAGGATATAGTGTCCACGCTTCGAAACCTCCACAATCTTTCCCTGTCTGACGAGCTCTCGGATTCCTGCACGGGCACAGGAACCATTAATCTTCAGACGATCCACAATTGTGTAGACAGTGATGAGCTTCATCTGCACGGTTGACCCCTATTAAGACCCATACCTTAGGTACTTCAGCAAGCAACTTATCATAGTCAGCCTGGTCAAAGTACACCTTGTTATTGACGGTTTCTCTCACCTTTCCCTTGCTCCACTTCTAGCAAACTCAATGGAATTTTCAAACACTTTACCTTCTTTCCGTTACCAGACTACAAAAGGGTTAGAACCAAAACTGTTCCGACAGATCCAGTTCAATGAGTACATACAAACACAACTTACCATTTTGTAATCAACTGGATATTGAAACAAATTGAGGAAGGGTGTATAAGTCACGACGGGACTGTGGGCTCAATCTGCAGTAAAAATTCCAGATATTATTCCGAATCATATTCTGCCGAGATCTTAAAAGTTGAACATGACAACAACAAATAGAGTGATTACAATAAACAAGCTGTAAACGACAAATCCACTACTTCCCAGATGCCTGTGTATTTCCCATTTTCGTCTACCTTACAGTTTGAGCAAAATATCTACTTCAAACGAAGTAATCAACTTCTCCAACTCCCGACTACGAGTATTGAGCTGTCCCATCAAAACCATCATCTGTAAATCAACAACTCACAGAGCCAATACATTATTCTTTTCCACTTCCAGAGCATCTTTCACCTCTCCAACATTTCGCTCTACAAGAATTGAATCCACGACACGGTAACATCGGCGTTTCACATCCATTCCTGAGAGGGTTTCTAATACATCTCTAGCATATTAGTTGAGAGTAGTGCAATCAACTTGTTCTCTGCCACACTCAGCTCTAGATCATTTATTTTCTTTAATGTGGCCGCATATTCGGCCTTATTCTTTTGATATTCCTCCAACTCCTACAAAATGTCAGCGACAAAAAACAACAAACGGATTTGAGAATCTCTTTTGCTCCTGTATCACTCATAATAAATATCTTCACAACTCCCAAAAATCAGAGAGAAAGTGGCGACTCAGGGAGATGAAACGCCAGAATATCATGTTATCTGCAGTCGATAATCTCTTTACTGATAATAGGAAAATTGGAATCGTCCTGATAGCAACAGGATGTATTCTCTTGACCATAGGAGTCATTCTTCTCTTCGACCCAGTTTTATTGGCTATGGGCAATATTCTCTTCCTGGGGTACAATTGTGGAAGGTTATTTGAATGAATAGTGGCATGCCATTCGTTTTTGGGTTTATGCGATGTATTCGATTCTTCAATCCATTCGAATCTTCCGTAGCATCACGTATTCTATTTTATATTTAGAAGTGGAGAGGTATCATACCTTTCTTTGGTGGTGTGATTCTTGTGCTGATGAAATGGCCTATAATCGGAATTGTTTTGGAGTTCTACGGAATTGTTCGACTATTTGGATCTTATTTCCCAATGATCTTTTCAATGCTTCATCAAGTTTGGATGGTCTAAATGCTTGAGTGTAGATTCCTGGAGTTGGGATGCTCTTAGACCGCATTCCATACATTAAGAGTTTTGTATCCTCTGCAGCTGCACAAGCCCCCAAGTATCCTGATGTATAATTTGTTTAGTGAAGGTTAAACATGTTTTCAAAAGAAATAATACACTATTATTGAGAGAGTCGGTGTCTAATCCGATGTACCTCATTTGCACATTGAATATACAAGGAACAAATCGACTCTGGAGTGTTTTCGAGGGAGTAGATTCTCCAGAGACGATGTTCTTTCCACAGCCGAAGTTCACGAATAATATCGACGTTCTTCATTGCACTTTCATACTCTTGATTTGTAACAACCACGACCAGGGGGATCCAGGGAGCGATTCCAGAAAGAAGCTAGTCGATACAGACACTGGATTCCTACCAGATGAAGACATTTTCGTGCATAGTGGTAGTAGCGATCGTTGTATAACACATTTGCCAATACATTATTTGGACCAAAGTCAACCATCCTCTGCCGTCGGGATGCATCAATTACACATAGGACAATATCTCGGTAGCTCTCTGATAACGGAAAAGTGGGGAAAAAGTTCGGGAAAGATCTATGTTCTACGGATGTTGATCAGGTACAATAAAAGATGGAAATAAAAACTGATGATGTGGTAAGTTCGTCCATCATATATCAACTCCTTACGAAGAAGACCCGTGTTATTACTGAACTGACTTCGTATGTTGAGGGAGTCAAATGCCTCAGCTTGAGTTTGGAGAATAATTTCCCTTCCATCACCAGCGCCACTTAATAGCAACACGTTTAGAGTCCTATGATTGACTGAAGAATACAGAAAAACTCATGTCGATTGCAACAACGCCGGGTGTACCGCCGGTTAATGACCCTAGAGTTTATTGAATCCATCTTCACTACGCAGGACTGCGTAGCATGTGAAGAACAACATATTTATAGTTACTGACCCAAGAGACTTCTTTAAAGAGCTTGTTGGAGATGCCTAACTAGAATAGATGAGAAATACGAAACAAACGTGATGGCAGTGTTCTTTCCAGATATCATCAGTTTTTAAACATATAGCACGTAGTGAACGCGACAGACTACTAATACGGACCAGAACAGTAATAGCATCGCAGTAGCTCAACAATTTTAGTTTAACATCAAAAGGGATATCTGTCAACAGACAAGTCATGTTAATAAATGATAAAAGTCACAAAACACGAGATTGCAAATGTCGTTGCTAGAACAAACACATTTCTACACTTAACAAGAACAACCAGCATTTTTGGCTTCATCAGTACCCTTCGATTCCACATTGATCTTAATAACTAGAGATGAAACACCACCTCATTTCTCACATTTATTCTCGCTCTCGCCCTCCTTCTTCGGTTTGCCTTCTCCCGGAAGCGTGGTAGCGACTTTTCTGAACAAGGCCCCCACATTGAAGTTGCACTTGGCAGAAGTCTCAATAAAGAGAACGTTCAGCTCCTTGGCGAGCGCCTCACCCTCGTTGGTGGACACCTGTCTAGAGTCCGACAGATCCGTTTTGTTGCCAACAAGCACAATCACAACATCATCGCCTCTCTCGACACGAACGTCGCTCAGCCACTTCCTTGTATTTTCGAAAGAAGTGCGGTCTGGAAATAAGGTGGAACACAAAAAGAGTACTCGTGAGGTCGTAAACGATAACAGCTACACTAGAGTCACGAATATAACTGGGAATCAAACTTCGGAATCTCCTACACATGATAAGACGAAAAGCAAGTCCTACTCCTGACCTGCGGTATCCCATAGTTGAAGACGCACCGTACGATCGTCCAGATACATCGTTTTAGACAGAAAGTCAATACCAATCGTAGCCTAAGGTATCAGAGGGAGACAGACAATATGTACTTGATACGATGAATCGAATGTATCGTACATAAAACGAGTGATAATGGAAGTCTTTCCAACACCGGGATCTCCCAAGAACACAAGTTTGTATCTAGTCTCTAAGTTTGCCTTCTACTTTACTTACTTCTCAAGTGGAGTCATGCGAGGGGCACCTCCTTCAGTTGTTGATATAGAATCGGCCGCAGCACTCATTTTGATAAAAAGAAATAGTCCTGTAATAAATAATACTCTGACTCCATCAATGCGAATCCCCCCAAAATGTGCATATTCCCGCGATTCATTTCATGAAAACAAACAAATACAGGCAGAGACCAATATCATAACTACCAACTAAGCAACTAGAATGCCTTCAATCATCGCATGGGTTTTCCGACCCAGAATTAAAAATAGTGTGATTTTGAGTTCTCTTACGATAATTAATGGTGCGATTGTTCATAGACTCATCTCTACACATCACTCTCCTCCCCAGTCCCCACAAGATCGAGTCAATCTCTTCTCCACTTCGATCAGTGAAGCTACTCCAGGTGATCTTGTCGGACCCCATTTCCATAAATGCATCGTCGTGAGAGGAGTGGAAGAAGTCCCCGTCTCTCAAGCCACCGACCCCCGGCCGAGACCTGCCCTCTCCAGAGAAGTAGCCAGGCTCAAACTCCTCCACCCCAGGATCCGTCGCGAGGAAATTTCCACGGTAAGACATGCTCTGGGAAGGGAACAGAGAGTGATTCAGGGTAGAGTGCGACCCGGCCGACCCTACGGAATCAAAAAGCGAGTTGTCGCGCTGCGAAAAATAGCCGTGGCTGGGGAGGGATGACAACGAATCGGGGTGCGACAGCCGACGGCCCGAGCCAAACCCCAGCATCTCCTGATCGCCGGGAGCCGAGACGAACTGCGAGGACAGCTGCTACAGGTCACGGCGGAGAGACTTCTCTACGTGCGGCGAGCCGTCCAGGAAGGTCGAGGGGAGATGGTCGATCGACCAGGTGGGGTTCATCGGACTGTACTGGTCGTTGTCATACTGTGTGTAGAACCTGTGCGACGGCTACGCTTCACACGCCCCCGCGCCGCCTACCTGAAAGCTGAACTCTCCCGAGTGGAGCCCCAGACTCCTGAAGAGGCCGTTGGGCTTCGGGAAGGGGGCTGCGGGGGAGGAGACGCCCAGCGTGTCCTGTGTGTACTTGTTGGGCAGTGGGTTGTTGTCCTGCTCGTCGAAGAACTCGAGACTCAGGTGCTCGTGGGGCCCTTGCAGGTGATCGTCGCCCAGCGGCGACTGCGAGGAGTCCAGCGAGAACGCCTGCTTCGGCTTCGCCGGCCGAGCGCGCTCTTTGTACGGCTTGGAGGCGCTCGCGTCCACCTCCGCCACACTCTCGCCCTGCTCCGCCTGGGAGGACGGGTCGTCCTTCGGGTACGCCTTCTTCACGTCCACCGTCTTGCCACAGATCACGTGGGGACCGCTCTGCATCACAGCGTTCACACTACTGCCGTTTTTGAAGAGAACGAAGCCAAACCCGCGACTGTGGCGCTTGTCATGATGGTACATTACACTCGCACTTTCGATCTCCCCAAAACGGGAAAAGTACTGCCGGAGGTCGTCTACGGGTGAGGGCGTCGCTCCACACCCACTGTCGTTCGTGTCGATGCTGAGTCCTCCTACGAACACTTTCCGAATAACAGACTTCGCAGGCTGGTCCACTAGAGGGAGAGCAGGACAAAACAAATACCCGAAGACTGAGGCGGCGGAGCCATCTCCTTGGGAAGAGCCCAGCGAACATCCACCTAGAATTCATTCGCGAGCGTCCACCCAATACTTTCCGACCATCTATAATATGTGTTTTTGTCTGCATCGCCAACTCAGCAGAGGCTGGATTCTCGAATATGCAAAAACCAAAACCACGAGAAACTTGGCGATCAGTGTATTTCATCACGTTCGCTTGCTTAATTGCTCCAAACCTGGAGAAATACTTCTCCAAAGACTCTATGCGTGAGTACGGAATAACAGGTGAGTACGGTCTGTTGTTTTAAACGAAAGGCCGCCGACAAACAACTTACTAGATGATCACTTACAATAAACCAAGATTTACTCTTGATAGTACTTTAATGGCTTTTTCTCCGTATTCATAGGGTAGTAGTTAAAAAATGCACAACGCCTACGGCACCTATGAACCGTTCAATATATCTTCTGTGCGATAATAGCGGTTATTTCTTACTATTAGTGTTTAGTATTTTTATGGTTTAGTCAAGATATATGATTCTCATCGAAGCAAATATCACACCGGAGACTTTAGACAGCTCATCGCACGAGGAGGAGGAGAAAACAATCGCTCTCGAAAACTATTTGAAGTACCGTTTGAGTAATTTGGTTCGATACAAGGTCGCTCGGACTCTTTGAAACGAAGGATGAAATTCATCATCGCGAGGAGATTGTAAAGATGCTGCGCGATACGATTCGAAATTGCGTAAAAGGGATTCTGAGTGCAAAGGTAGATACGCTGTAGGGATATTATCCTTAGAACTTATACACTAACCAGGAACCTGAGGAACTGGCCAGTCTTTATACATTTGGATCATTTCGAATGATGGTAAATGAGCCGTCGGCAGATATCGATACGTTTCCGCCCCTTGTGTGGTTAATTCTAGGATGTGTGTTGGTCCTGGTGCTATTTCCCGTGAGGAGTTTTTCAACATTGTGTCTGCAGCTCTGCGAGTCGATGGGAATTGCTCCGATGTGAGTGTGATCGATACGGCGTAGGTCGTGCTCAGATTGTCCAATATAGCTTTGTTCCGATCATCACGATGAAATATGGAGGGATTGATATCGATCTCTCCTACTCCCCCATAATGCGTTATCAAACCCGTCTTCCCCACGTGCTCTACTCTTTATTCCATTCCCTGTAGAACTTCGACATTCTGGACGATGAGAATCTTCGAAACGTCGATGACGAAACCGTTCGTTCTCTCAACGGTCGTCGTGTCACAGACACGATTCTGGAGTTGGTTCCGAACAAGAAGGTACGTGCTGGAGTCCGATGCGACGTAGACCTTCCGCCTCGTCTTGAAGGCCTTTCGACACTTCGCCAAAGTAGCGTTCATTCTCTCTCTCTCTCTAGAAACGCGGCATCTACAAGAACGTCACCGGCTATCTGGGCGGAGTCAACTGCGCACTGCTGTGCTGCTACGCCTGTCTCCGCTACCCCAACATGGCTGCGGCGGTCGTTCTTCACCACTGCTTCCGCATCTTCGCCGAGTGGAACTGGGAGAATCCGGTGGTCGTGAGAGACGTGCAGCTCAATCCAGAGCTGGGCCACGACAAGGACGTGTGGAACCCCACCAACGAGCGGTGCAGGAAGGACCTCTTCCCCATCCTGACCCCGTGCTATCCATCCCAGAACTCCACCTACAACGTCATGACCTGCACTCGAGATGCGATGATCAAGGAGTTCCAGAGAGCGCGCGATCTGACCAGGAAGATCTTGGACGGGTCGAAGGTGGGCTGTGGGACAGGTGTGAGATGTAGTCATGGGCGACTCTCTTCGAAGAAATACCCTTCTTCACATCGTATAAATATTTTATTCAGATCGAAGTGAGCGCAGAGTCGGAGAGTGTGTTCAGTGATTGGTATGGATTTGTGGAGAGTCAGATTCGTCACTACGCTCGAAACCTTGAGCGGAATAAGTCGATCTCGATCCGTGTGTATCCTACTTCTTTCAAAGTGGTACTGCTTGACTGCCATCACAAACTAGCCGAGTCGCGACTGCTGCAGACAGTTCTACATCGCATTCACCTTGCTGGAAGAAGGCAAAGGAAAACCTTTGGACCTCTCCGCAGTCACCCAGCAGTTCAAATCCAATTTATACCATGTAGGGAAACGAATTGACTTCGATGTAGGACTATCTGGAGAAGCCTGTGAAAGTGGAGATCGTAGTACGGTGTGCTGTGAGATCTCTGATGTGTAGTTCCTGAAGAACACTACCAAGGTGAACGAGCTTCCTGATTTCCTGTTTCCTGAGGGGAAAACGCTTCGTCATCATGGTAAACGTAGTCGCAAGTTGGATAAAGATGGAAAACGGCCAAAAGTGGAATCATCTCTTTGTTAACAAACACACATAGTTAATAATAGGGGTCAGAATAAGGAACTTGACACCATGGCGAGGAACCTCATCAATCGTGTAAGAATCAGTGGCAGTAGCAATGTCCTCATGAGCCCAGATATCACGAATCATAGCCGTGTCTCCTTTACGAAGTCCACAGTCCTCGAACTGGAAAGTAATGCTACCAGGATTCTCGCTGCGGTTCAGCAGAATCACAGCGAATTGTCCGCTCATCAGAGGACCTGCCCAGACCTCCAGATCACCCTCAGGCACATCGCCATCCACCTCCTTGTTTCCGCCCTTGTCAGACCACACACGATGACCCTGGACGCCCAGACCATCCTGGTTCACAGCAATCGCCTCTTTGTTGGAGAGGATCTCCATCGTCTCCTGCGAAGCCTGCGTCAGATCGCAGCCAATGAGCAGAGGAGCCTTCATCAAACACCAGAGCGAGAAGTGCGTCTTGTACTCCTCGTAGTTCATGCCTCCGTTACCAACTTCCAGCATATCGGGATCGTTCCATCCTCCAGGTCCCGCGCGTCTCCAGAGCTTCTCGTTGGCCTGAGCGATGCCCATCATGCTGCCCCAGCTATCTCCGATGTCGCCAGTGGTTCTCCAGCTGTTACCCACAGCGCGAGCCCATTCGGCAGGGTTGTCCACACCCCATTCGCACATGGAGAAGAAGATGTCACGACCCGAGTTCTGGAGAGCCTTCGTCATCACAGGGTAACGGTGCTCAGGAGTGGTTCCATCGTTGTTGCAGTTGTCGTACTTCAGATAGTCCACTCCCCACTTGGCATAGGTCTTGGCATCGATCTCCTCGTAGCCAAGAGAGCCAGGTCGTCCAGCGCAGGTCTTGTATCCAGCATCAGAATACACACCAAACAGCAGTCCCTTCGAGTGCACGTAATCAGCCAGAGCCTTCATGCCAGAAGGGAAGTTGTTCGGATCCACCACAATCTGGCTGTTGTTATCACGGTCGACCTGCCAGCAATCATCAAGATTCAGATAGATGTAGCCAAGCTTGTCAAGTCCAGAATTAACAATGGCATCAGCAGTATCTCTCGCGAGCTTCTCGTTGATGTTGCAGCCGAACTTGTTCCAGGTATTGAAACCCATCTGGGGCTTTAAGCCAAGACCCTACATAAGTACACAATTCTATTATTACATTATCAATGGCGAATGCCAGAGCAATCAGGAAAAAGATATTTAGACTTTTCATTTACAAGGAAGAAAAAAATAGTATCTGAGGAGAATCATTGTCAAGTTTGTCGTCTCGCAATGATCGTGCACAAAAT
>JZRO01000325.1:0-15309 GCA_000963465.1 Blastocystis sp. subtype 9
ATCTCACAAACTCCAGAAATAGTACCCTCAGGAGTCTCCAGAGTAATCACACCTACAAAGAATCATTTGAATCATTTCAATACCCTCATCACGCGATTCCAACTCGAGTGGTGTCTGGGTTATCTCTGCACACGCTAAGCAGGAAAGAAGAGAATTCTGATAGAGGAAATTCGAATTGAATTGAAGCTTCATAGAATTATTCTGAACTGCTATTTCTGTTATGTCTCTCTGGAAGTGGAGTCAATCGATGAAGAATATTGTTGCTGTAGTATGGCAGTGTTACTCTTACATTGAATGTTTTGTGGCTATTTGCTTGTAGATGAATGATACTATTCTCCTCTATTTCCTATTTAGTCAAGAATGGTCGAAAAACCAGGACTAAGTCTACTAGAAGTAAAGATTCCCACACAGTTGGGTTCGATTTCATTTTCTATTTGCCGCCATTTGTGATGTGTATATTCGATGTATAGGATATCATCAGATTTCTTTTCACCAAACTGTTCTAAACATGATACAAAACATTTTAATCCTACTAACTGTCCTTAAATCTTCAGTTTCTGAGATGATGGTCACAAGTCACTTGGCTCCTTCCACTCACTGGAAATGATATGTTACAGCTTTCATTCTAATCACAGAACAAGTCACATTTTATCTAGATGATTTCTTGGTTCTAGGATATTCACTCCAGATGAACCCGAAGATATCTAGATTCGTAAAGATCTGTTTTGGAGATGATCATTACGGTGGTTACTCAGTAGCAGATCAAACAAAGGATGAAATTGATTGCACATATCAGGCATGCATTGTGAAGTTTGTTTTTATCAATAGTTTCTTGTTGAATGTTGTGATTTTGGAAATCGCCATGGACAGTCGTTATGTGTATTATATACATGTAAACTGATTCAGAACGGTCGTACTGTATCATATGGTATGGATATCACTCGAGTATCGGAGCTGGAGTTGTTCATCAGCGATGCGCATGACAAATAGACCCTATTTCCTGGTGAAGATGTGCATCAATCAGGGCTACACGACTGATCCAAGTGGTAGAATTGAGTTAATGCTTTTCTTGCTCCCATCACAGCTATCGCTTTCTTCGATAATATCCTTATTTTGCTATCATCATTCTCTTAACTGCAGTCGATTAATTCAATATTTCCACTACTTTCATCGCTCTCCTTTCCTTTAGATACAGTCACAGCTCCACTTTTTTGTCCAATTGTATACATTACTCTGGAATCATACTCAATCACGATTCCTGTTTTTTCTCCTATTCCTCCATTTTACACTGATTCTGTGGATTCTGTGTTGAACTCTGTTCTTGGACATCATAGTTTGCTCTCTTGGTTCTGTTTACTATAGTTCAAGTGGAACAAGAGTTCCTTTCCCGCGTCAATCAGTGCAGCATCCCTTTGCTTGAGCATTTTTTCTCTACACAGACACTTACTCCTCACCTCGAGTATTTACAAAGTGTTTTCAGTTTGAGAATTGCTCACCCTTTCTTTTCAGTGTCTTCCTGTTATCGTCTCTTAAAATCAACAGTGCCTACATTTTCTTCTGCTCTCCTGCTTCGTGTTGTAATGGATCTCCATTTCCCTGTTCTGTCACTTGACCAAGCAGAGTATTTTCGCAGACGTAAAGGGGATCAGACGTGTCTCGAACAGTTGTTTTCTGAGTGGTGTTCACTTGTATCCACTTCAACAGACTCAAATCATTCACCTCCACTCGAAGTCGAATCGATTGATGATTCAATCCAGAAAGTAAAGAATCTGGAATTTACTCTACCTCCATGTGCCAAAACATATCTGACTATTTCTGCAGAGTACTTGGAACTAGGTAAAATGAGTCGGTGCTTCGAATACTTTCGCAAGTTTGCTTCATCCCAGCAAGCAGAAAAAGCTGTTCTATTAAAGGATTCGATATGCAGTCAGTTGATTCATTCAGTGTATCTTTTTGTGTGATTTCATTTAGATTGATGGTATGATGTCTTTCGTTCAATCTCTTCGGCGTCTTCTCAAAGAAAAGCAGTATTCCCTTGTACTAAGTAGACTCACCGATTACCAAGGGCCTCTTACTCACTATCTTATCTATTTCAAGCTGCTTTTGCAGTGTGTACTGGCAGTTCATGACACAGAGATTGGTTGGGATGTCGTGAAATTGGTTTTTCCAAATTTGAGTCTACAGGAAATGGTCCCGTCGAATTGGTTTGAAATGAATCGCCAGACGTTGAAGTATTATAAGTCAGTAAATATCAAACTTGTATTTCTTCTGCTTTCCCTTCATTTCAGGTTGTGCAATCGCTTCGTGTTCTTTGTCAACTGGGAAAATATGATACTGTCATTAATTGCATCTCTGTCTTGCCAGAAAGGAATGTAGATATCCTTCACATCCTCGATTTTGCCAAATCTTTGAATACTGCTCGCTCGGATGCTGACTTTATCGCTCTCTCACAGAATGACGATTTCCTTGCTTGCTATCATTTGATTAGCGATGCTTATCACAGGCTGGTGCAGAGATCTATTGATAAACATGAGTTTAATCAAGCGCTATGTTGCTTTCTTTGACTGCTGTGATGTAGATGAGATCGAACAGGCTATCACTTTTAATCCACAAGACATTTCATATTATTTCCTTCATGCTACAGTTCTTCGTTTGTTGAAACGTCCTGTAGAAGCAATAACCTCACTAGAACATTCTTTGCAGCTTCAATTTGACGAGAAGAATAATCAACTCCTATTCGAGCTATATCTTCAAATTGGAGACTTTAATCATGCGAAAGGACTATCTCCTACGGTACTTAGTAAGGTAGTTCAGTTAGAATCACTAATATCGCGTGCTCATCAACTCATACTTACTCATCAGTTCTCTCAATGTATTCCTCTTTTCCAAGCGATACGAACACAAACTCCCTTTTGGCGCTCTCCTTTTCTTGATTTGTTACGCTGTTATGTATTTTGCTTTCAGTCGCAAGAGGCATTTCAGCTTCTTTCTTCGCAGTGTAAGTGGGTTACTAGTCTCGATGAGAATTCTGTATTGAACACTGGACTCGTAGAGCCGACAAGAGCAGTATCTGGATTTGACGAGACTCTTGTATATTTAACGCTACTCGTATTTTGGCAAATGAATCATCAACGGCAAATTATGGTATTGTATCGATTAGCGAAGAAGCAAGTTGTCCACGATAATCTTAACCAACTTCTGGATATTTGCGAGCAATATCAGCGCCTTGATTTGGAAGCCATGGACTTGATGACATCAAATGACATCACTCGCGCAATTCAAGTCTTTTCTACTCTCCACCGTCTTCTGGAAAATGTTCAGAATAAAGGAGTTCCAATTGGACAGACAATTGACAACACGATTCTACTCAATCTAGGGTTGCTAGAAATGAAACTTGGAAGAGTGGAAAATGCGACTTGTAAATATGTAGTGAATGAATGATGAATAGTGGATTTTGATAAAGTTATACACTCACGTTTCCCATTCCCTCCAACTGTTTTCAAAGAAAGGGCAAAGTGTTTTATCTTAGGAAAGCAGAAGGATAAAGCGATTGCGGATCTAAAGCAGTATTTGCAACGAACAGGTGATACCAGTGTCAATCAGTTGATCCAGCAACTTGAGTCTGATTCAAGGCAATCATTCTTTAGCAATCTGTTTGGTTCATTCCGGTTTTCGCAAACTATGAATGACATTCCATATGATCCAAGCTATGGAGCCCTAAAAACGAAATACGAAGAATGTTGTGACTTGTTGGGAGTGAAGATTACAGACTCTCCTGAGGTAATTCGGAAACAATTCAAGACGCTCGCCCTCCAGTATCATCCTGACAAAAACCATGACCCTGATGCGGAGAAGAAGTTCATTGAAATACGAAAAGCATACGAATACATCATCAATCACTCTTTAATTGTTTGTAATAAACACAAGAGAGTACATCAATCACTTTCGTTATCTTCAAGCGTTCGTGCCCAAAGAAGAGAAGTATCGCTGTCACTTTCATAGTCATCAACAGCTTCAAGAATAGGAAGTCGGGAACGAATAGGAAGGGAATTATCAGGAAGAGAATAAGCGTCAGGAGGTGTCAGCGCATCGGTGAAATCTTTGAAAAAAACCTGCCATTCATCGAACATATCCTTCGTCCATTCTTGATCGCTGAACTTTGCAAGTTCATACGTTTTAATCTACAGTTGAACACCCCACTGACTCTAACATAGTTATCACAAATACTGTCAGTCAGCTTAGGGAACTGCGATTTCAGTGATAATACGTAAGTGCGAAGATCTTGCTTGTTGTTTCGCTTCAAATTTGGGTACATTCGACTGATGTCATCGTCAATCGCTTGGTAGGAAGAAGCGACTGTTGCCTGATAATTCAGTAGATTACGCACTTTCGTATCTGTATCAACTAGCACTGAAACAACACGGTAAACAATACACAGCATTGCGCAACTTTTGTCAGCATACTCAGCTGGCTGTGTAAGCATACTTTCCATACGTTGTCGACTCTCTTGCGCCTTTTTTGCCATTTGCTACTTTTAATAGTGCTAGTATGTTTTCTACAGTGGATAGGTGATACCTCCCTATGTCTATATTCTTCCTGGGAAGTTTATTGTAATGCGAGAGTCGACTCCCCAATTTGCAGTACAGAAAGATCATTAAAAACAGGTACTACACGATAACAGCAAGAAAGCTACATTTACGATCACAATGAAGCAACTCGTAATTGTAAAGAAATGGTTGACATTCATTTCATCAATATATCTGCACTCTCCATTTACGTCAGCACATTCAGAATCATTGAACAGTGACATTCTTTTTGGCACAATGACAATACTTCGAAGTGTGGTATCGTGCTGTTGATTCTCAGGTTTCATCTACACTCCTTTCTTGTGTATTTGATCTATTCTCTCTAACTGACTCCTGGGATTGCAGCAACACTATTGTTGTAATATTACTATTGAAGTGATACTAGATCATAAGGCTGTGTATGACACAATCGAATCATGTCTTGGTTATTAAGGACCACTCGACATACAGCTGCATTTTTCACAATAAGAAACGAATCGGATGGACCCCTCGTCAGTACCACCAAAACCTGCAGTAGTACAAGTTGTTGTTAATATGGTATTTGAACTAGACTTATCCTCAGCAAGCGTACCCTTCCCCTAGTCCCCAACCACCCCAGCCAGTTCCTGTGGTAATTTTTTATCTTGCTATATAATTTAGGACTATCCGAATCCTCCTGTAGTTTCGAATGCTCCTAGTACCTCTGTTCCTGTACCCGTTGTCCTTGTTTAACCGTGTGATGTTTAGCAGTATCCTCCTAACCCAGTTCCTGTTTCTGTTCCTCAAGTTGACTCTCTTATCTGTGATGATAGGTAGGCTCCTGTCCAACCAGGCTATCAGCCGAACCTTTCGCCTGTAAGAGTATTTCCTCTCCTTTCCATTCAGGCTCCTCAACCTGGTTATCAGTTCCCTCCCCAAGCTGACTATCAATCTGCTTCCCAAGTATCTCCTTCGCTCGCTGTTCATCCTAGTCTTCTCCCCAGGGTCCAGAGCCTGAAATGGCGCCAGCTCAGACCCCTGTGATTCAAGGCTACGATCTCAGCGCATCGCAGCCCATCCAAGTGGCAGTCGCTCCCGCAGCGTCTGAAGGAGGTAGCGAATCGGCGCGGTTTCGACATAGAATCGGTCTCGATGGTGCCAATGCAGTACGTCGAAGAGAAGATAACCAGCGAAGACATCCGAGACGCACTGGGGAAGCTGGTGAGCAAGAAGCTGTTCTGGGGAAAAGGAGCGATGAAGAAGATGGACATCAGTGTGGTAATGTGTGTTTGCTTGCTTGAATCCCAGGACAACATGTGGAATTGCTACTACTGTCAGTGGGAAACCTTCAGCGAAAAGCGAGACTCCACGTGGAAATCCCATCCCTTCTCGAGACGAGCAGTAGCACAGAATCGAATGCTAAACAACAGATCGATGGCCCGCAGAACGGACCTGCGCCCCAGCCCTGGGACATCATCGTTTCTCCTTCGGAGATGTTCAAGGACGAAACTGTCCGAGTGCAGGTGCCTCACACGGAGTATGTGGATCGTTGTCCTAAGTGCTTCGGTCGAGGTCACGTGCAGTGTAGGAACTGTCATGGCCGTGGATCGGATCGATGCGCCTTCTGCAATGGGTCTGGTTCCAGAGGTCTGTCGGATGGAGGGCGGGAGCCGTGCTCATCATGCAACGGAAGTGGCCGTCGTCAGTGCTATTCCTGCCACGGAGCTGGAATGGTGCGCTGTGGGAAGTGTGAAGGAGAAGGGCAAGTCATCAATTACATTGAAGTAGAGTTGGAGATGGGCGCTGATGACTAGCTTACTGTTAGTTTTGTCAATCACTTAGAATATAAAATTATCAACGATGGCGGAATACCGGATGAGAAGATCGCAGAGGCCAGTCACTCAGTGCTGGTAGCGTAAGAGGATGAGGGAAGAATGAATCGTAGACAGCAGGGCTACCGTATTCTGCCCCCTCAGGATGTGTTTGAAGCTAGTATCAGGGATGCGTGCAACTCTCTTTACTATAAGGCAGAGAATGTGGTTGTGAAATAGCGATGTGATCTGTAGTTCATCAACTCGAATACTGAGAGATTGCTCCAGGAACGAGTGACTGTGAGAGTTATTCCTATGGCCGAGGCGACTGGGTCGTGGAAGGGAAAGGCTAGCAAATTTTGGGTGTATGGAAATGATAAGGTCGCTTATGCTCCCCGATACAACAAGGACTTCTACCATGGTTGCTCCATCCTGTGTTGTGTTTGTTGCAAACAATGGACTAATGTTACATTTCGCGAACAAGAGAAGGTCTTTTCTCCGAGTCCTGTGTAGTATTTGGAGTGCTTAGTGGATCTGGAAGTCCTTCTTCTGCTTTCTCGAGGAGTTCAATCGTCTCCATAGGTGCAATTGCCAATTTCTATGCGTGAATTACTCACAAAAAAGAAACCATTTCGACAGCAGGGACAGAAGTTTCTTCCACAGAAGATTCTGATTCGCTATCGCTATCTGATATCATCTCCTCAACTGCGAGGTGAGTCGTCCCAGTTTCAGCAACTTCACGCTGTACCTCATCACAAGACATTTTAAATTGAGGAAGAAATGCGTCCAAAGACTGAAATACTATACATTAACCTGCTTGAGAAATAACACGAGAACTGCGAGGAACAGAGAAAGTTTTTAGTTCTTTCGGTCGCTCCGGCTCTGTGAGTTATAATACATATAGTAAGCAAACGTTCACCAATCAGAAGAGAATGCCCCAGAGGTAACGAACCACCCCCTATATCAATGGCTGATCTAAACAATCAGAAAAAAGCTAGAAAACTACTTCCTCTCCATCTGCCAATTTGGAAATGAAAAACGATGAAACTCCCAATTCAAACGAGAACTACATCTCCTCGATAGAATGTCTGAGGATTACCTCAAGGAGGAGGATATTGTGTACCGGGTATTCAATGAGATTCAGGGATTTCCAAGGAAAATTGAACAATTTGCTGAGATATTATCGGATGTTTATTGCCAACGCGCTGAGGAGTTTGTCCAGCAGTTTTCTAGTTGCATGTATACAGTCATAGCCTATAAGTCTGCAGGAAAGGATGTAAATAGTCTCCTTCAATTCATCTCGACTGTTGTAAGTCGATGCACTGGGAATAAGCAGATTCCAAATCTTGCTCCGCTCATAATCGAAGTGGATCCATTTTTCTATGATTAATTTGTAGGACCTATTAGCATTCACAAAAACAAAAGATCGGCATGTTCGTCAGCGGTGTTTATTACTCATCAACCAGATCCTTACCAAATCAAAAGCACTTGATTTGGAGGAACGCTTGTTGAAGAAATTAAAGCTAGTTTACATCGAGCGAAGCCGTGATAAAGTCATTGCGGTCCGCTCTGCTGCAGCCTCTGGTCTTTGTTCCTTACAGAATTCTCAGTCTCCTGATCAAGAGGTGTTGTCGATGATATCAAAGAACATCGACTATGAGTCAACTATGAGTGTTCGTCGCATTTATGCACAGAACATTCTCGTTCATCCAATCACTATGGAGAGCATCCAACGAAGGCTTCGCGATGAGGACCTGACAGTTCGCCTCGATCTGCTGCACAACTTGGAGAATCATTCGATCATTCAGCAAATGTCAATCGCGCTTCGTCACGCTGTTATTCAGTGTTTGCAGGACCGCAATGAAGTGATTGTGAAGGCTACAGAGAGTATTATTCTCAATAATTGGGCGAAACATAACACTCTCTATGTATTGCTATCACTGATTGACTTTGAGAATGATGAACTGATGGTAGGAAATAGTGAATCGTGTTAACTAGGGTGAATTGCTTCTTAATAGTGTGTTTCTGCATCAGCCAGACAGTCGCGTTGTGACGAAAGAAGAGGGAATTTCTACATTGCGGTCATTTTACTTATACTCACTTGTTCGCTTTCTTTTTGAGCAAAAGCATGAGTCAGAGATTGATACACTGATTCCAGATATTCCCCAGTTTTGCGAAATGGTTCGTGATTGTGCAAAGATCGTAGAAATGGACAAGTCAATCCAGGCTATTGTATTTCGAAACTATATTCGATGTCTTCAGTATATTGATGTCTCGGATGACATGTGTCGTTCTATCGTTCTAAACTTGATTAGACATCTCTTTTCTCTTCCATCTGGAGACCAGATTGATCTGATCATTAACTCTCAAAATGTGCATATTTTGCTTCAAAGCTTACTGAATATTCTTGATTCTGAATTTGCATTTATCAGGTGACTATATCGAATGATTGATATTTTAGCGAAGTTTCTCTTCTATTATCAGATCTAGAAGACGAAATCAATCAAGATAATCATAATCAGATTATGTTACTCGCGTTATTCATTGTCCAAAGTACTTTTAAACTCATTTCATCGTATGCTTTTAATCAACCTGAACTCCGTTCCTTTTTTGATCGCATCATCACCACCAACTTACAGTCACCGACTTCAACACTTCGCTGTGAGGCTGTAAAAGGTCTTGTACTCATGGCTATCATGAATAAAGTCGATTTTCATAGTTTATTTCATGAATAGGAGATTGCTTTTCAATATTCCTCACTTCTACTCTGTATGATATTGGAAGAAGACGAGTCTGTTGATGTGAAAATTGTAGCTATGAATGGTCTTACTGATATTGTAATCACTCATGGTGATTTAAAGTCTCAAGTGAGCCAAGATATGGAATTGGGAGTTTCTGTGAGTGAAATTGTAGAGGCATTGAATATCTATGTATTTCACACAAACGAGGATTTGCAACGTGTCACGTGTGAATGTTTCTGCAGACTGTTTATGTTTGATAAAATCCGCTCAGTTTTGTTTCTATCGAATTTGCTTCTTCTGTTTGCATATATCGTGATGTTGATGTCTAGACTATTCGATTCATCAACACAGCAACGATCGAGAGTGCGTCAAATTCTCTCTGTTTTCTTTCCCTCCTTCTGTAGTCCAGAAATTGACAAGAATTGTCTTTTTCTGGAGGAAGCTGCCATCTTTACAATAAAAGGAATCATGGAAGCGAGTATTCCGGATCGTTTTCCAATGATTTCTCAAATTGGACATTTCTTTCTTTTGATCATGACCATTGATAGCAAGCAATCTGAAAAGCGTAGTTTTATAGCGAGTGATGATGATCAATATGACTCGAATGACCTTCATGAGCAGGACGTTCATTCTGCTCAGAATAGTCAGACGAATAATAGCAATGAAAAAACGAAGCATTATCACCGATCTGTTATGATCTTTTTGGATAAATTAATCCAAGTGTCAGAGTCGAAATGGGGTGTGTTTAGTGCTTGGTTGTAAAGAATAGATGATTCTGCTTTTATGAGAGAAATTGTCTCTGTGATCGGATTTATAGATGCTGATTATCTAAACAAGTCGAGGAAACGACTATTCAACGAAATGTTACAAACTCTCTTTGAGAAAGTAACGAATCAGTCGTTAAAAAGACAAATAAAAGCAAAAAATAAAATACTGTGTACACTGGATCCTTCATTAACCAAACTATGAATTGTTTGCAACAAACACAATAATCAGAATCACTAAAAGCAACTACACGTCGTTTGGAACGACTTTCCAAAATCGAATCTTCTTCCAAAGAAAAATCACTCTCTACTGCTTGAATTCGTTTATTTGGCTTGTAGACAGGTTTCTCCTCATTTTTATCAGAAGACATATTTGTTTGATCTTCAGAAGGAGTCGGTAAATCCTTTTCTTTGTTTGGAGTCTCAGACTCATCGCTTAGTGGCTCACATTCGTTGATAAATGCTTGCAATTCTTCCACTTGAGCCATTTGTCCTGGCTTCGCAGCTCGCTTCATCTATGTTTAATACTCGACTCATCGCCCACCTTTCCTACGACCTGTAAAATGATATCTGCGACCTCCTTTGTATGCAGTGGATCTTTCAGCAACCGTTTATGCTGCAGATACTTTTCCACTGTCTGTGAAGTGATGGGAATGCAAGACAAGCAATAGGCAAGACACTTCCATTTGTAGGCATCAGTAGTAAGTTGAAATCGCTGAAGGAGCTTATCGATCAGCTGTTCTTGCTGCTTTTCCTAGAGTCAATGGGATCTGCCACATTTACTTTATCCACAAAACGAATCAAAAACTTGATAAGTCGTGAAAACTTATCAAAATTGACTTCAGGCATCTCCATTAGTGCAGAGATACATTCTGGAAGAATATTATATATAGGATTGTTTCCACGCTTTCCCCATTCAGTAAAGAAGACTTTGGCTAATTGCTGCACATGATCCGAAGGATCCTCCATCAATACAACAAGAAAACTAATTTGACCCTTCACTCGGATCATGTCATTCAAAATCAAATGCGAAATCACCGAAATGGCATTCGTACGAACAAGAACCGACTGCTTATGAGACCACAGTTGCACATTACCTCATCTCGTAAAACACTGTAGATTCGAGATGTCCACTG
This sequence comes from Blastocystis sp. subtype 9, assembly GCA_000963465.1. Classification (NCBI taxonomy): domain Eukaryota; class Bigyra; order Opalinata; family Blastocystidae; genus Blastocystis; species Blastocystis sp. subtype 9. Next base: position 10,997 of record JZRO01000325.1, read on the forward strand.
TTCTAGCTGATTGGGAAAACGATAGCAGAGATCACCTATACAAATAATAAGATTTGATCGAGCGTGCTCATCACTACTCCGTACAAAGAGTGTGAAAAGAAGCTACAATTAAAAAAAGATGACGACTTTTACATTTAAATTCTCTTCACAAAAGGTTCGACTAACTGTCATGAATTTACAAAAACTAAGCAATGCTACCTTTTGTAGCGCCTTTCCATATAGTCCCTTTTTGTTTAAGATAACTTCTTTTAATGAACTTCCAAATCTTCCGATCAGATTTCTACATAAAATCAATCAGATACGATTACTGAATCACAATGCTTTGATTACTAATCGATTCGAATATCTCATCCTCCATGTCATTTGCAGAAATAACAAGACCAAGCGCATCATCGCCTGTCGCTTTTGACAATCGATCTCGTTTTGAGGCTTCAATTTCTTCTGCTTTTTGACGGCTTTTCTTGGCCCGAGAAGCAATCCTCTCTGCAAACTGAAGTACCTTCAAAGCAAATTGACCAAGAAGAAAAAAGAATCGACACAAATCACCTTCACATGCACGTAGAGAAGAGTTAGAAACAGGAAATAACAGATTTCGAGCTGTCTTTTGTATGACCTTCTCTGCAAACAAATCAAATCGTGGGGAAAGAGCGAATGCCGCTTGAATTGCTTCATTTGCAGCAGGAAACCAAGACGAACTCTGAGAATTCTTAGTATGCTTAGAAGTTTCTGTAGGATTTTCAGAAACATTCTCTGAACTCCCTGAATTATCTACTTCTCCAGAAGAGCAGCCTTCAATTAAAAACAATGAAATCTCTTTCAAGAAAAACTGCCGTTCATCTTGAGAAATCTAAACCTTATACCAAGATTTCTTAGTTACAATATCAGTCAACGAACTCCAAATCATAAAGACATACTTGGTAATCTCAGGATCATTTTCATGAGTCAGTTTTGACAATTCCTTAATTCGGGGAGAGAATGGAGAAACAATCGAAGCAGACCCAGCTGAAATCATCGAAATAATATACAGAGCACAGCATTTCTATTTAAAAGGAGGAGAAAAGGTGTACATTAGCATGACTCACTTCATTTCCCACAACATATCCCCACAATCCCTCCATATTCTTCCGTGTAAACAAACCTTCTCCTATGAGATGAGGAACCAATTCAGCAAAAGAAGTTGTCTCAGCAAGTGTTGCTCCTTGAATTAATCGAATCAGATTGGCAGCAATTTGATTTGGTGGAAGAAACGTAGTATCATTAGGAACATAAAAGTATAAACTCTTCACAGAAGCGATCAATTCTTTCAAAATGGGAGGAGAGGCTCTCCAAACAAGGAGCAACATTCGTCTCAATCCTTGTTGGATCCCTTTTAGATGAAATGCTGCAGCAATAGGTAGGAACTGAAGAGAAGCGATGACATCACTTTCTGTTTTACTAGACAGTAGCTGAATTATGGTTTGAATAGCATCCTGGAAGTAAAAGATGAAGATTAGATGTACTGAGATAAGAGTAGTGAAATGGAATGCATTTGAATAGTAATCATGAAGATGTTGAATCTTCTGATCATCTTCATGAGGCTCCTCATTTTCTCCTGATGTCTGCTTCATCATCGCTTCGATCTCATGTAATTTCGTTTCATACGATGCTTGATCGAACTTGGCTTCATAAGGATTGTTCGTTAGTAATGTAACAAGAAACTACAGTAATCAGTCCATCCATCAAACACTCCAATAGCATTTTTTCGCACCAGAACGGCACGATCTCTCAACCGATCAACAGCTGCTTCTGTCAGATTTCCATAGACAGACAGTGGAATAAAACCCTTCTCGCAGAGAGTACTGAGTGTTCGCAGAGCAGCAGATCGAACAAATGCATTCACATCTTGCGTACGGTGTTGTAATAACGTGATGATCTGCAGGGCCGTTTTTAGATCCATCATCTTCTCTGCCTCCTCTTTTGGTTCATCAGTGGCTTCATGAGCTACTTCTGCCATCGATTGTCTACGAACAAGAATCGATGCTCGTTTTGCCACCACGTTCGCATATTGCGACTGTCGCTGACTCACTGAAGTCGTCTGGGTTTTCTCCTTACTTGTTTTCTCTACAAGAAGTCCCAGTGCCTGAACAACTGCCAGACGTAGGGTGTATGTCTCTCTATCCAGAAGAGGGAAGAGAAGAGGAAGGTTGCGAAGCACGGCAAACGGAACTTGGTCGGAACAGATAGTCTATAGAGGAAAAGGCACCGAGAAATACAATGAAATGAGAAAGATTACGCGTTGATGACATTGTTTTCGAGGACTCGCTGAAGTCTTTACGAGATATTTCGTTAAAAAGTTCAGTTACCAAGTCATAGTGATGATTCCACCGATCATACAAAACAGAAGCCAATCTCGCAGAGAGAGTGGCCATGTGATCTACCGATGCAATCATGTCAACGAGCTGAGAGCTAACAAGAGGAAGAACACTGCTTGGAGTCATAAGAGACAAGAGATAAGAACGGATAGGAAGCAAGAAGCGAAGCAAGTGTATTGAGCACGATCTCGATTAGTCGTGGATTGTCCATGTTATATGGATGCTCGAGAAGAGAAAAACAAGGACGATAAAACAGTTGAAGGAACATCTAACTAGCAACGTTTAAACAAAGATACTTCGTCAGGGACGCCCAAAGAGAAGAAACTACGAATATTTCCACGAAGAGTGAAAAGCAGGATTTCAACTGAGTCATACAAGTGTTCTCCCCAACGAAACCCATTGCTGACCACACGACGCTTCTTCTTACAGGAATGCAAAAGCTAAAACACTACCTTTCGACCATTTTCAGTAATCAACGGAGTACGATCAACTTGTGATTCGTTGAGAGCATCAATTTTCTCAATCAAGAGGGAAATGAAATAGCAATAACTGCACATATAGAAAAGACAACAAAACTCACATAAAGAGAGCATTTCGCAAATAGGGTAAGATCTCAGAAGAATTTTGTTTATTAATCGATGTCACAATAAATCCTCTTCCTCCACAAAGAAGAATATGAACGAATTTCTCCTTTATACCATCTTCCAACTGATCAAAGTATCTATATAATTAGTAATATCCAACGCTCTAACTACTTCATAAATGCATAGAAAACATCAAAATTATCTTGCTCTGCAATTAATTCAAAACAATGAGAGTCCACTACTTCATTTGACAGATCTAGAAAGAAATAAAATGCAAATGCTCACTGTTTAGGAATTCCGTGCAATTATCTACGTCACAACTCTCCAAATCAATCAGTTGATGAACTGTGAAACGATCCCCTTCATCCTTCTCTAAATCGCATAGATTTTGAGGAATAAGGAATTGTTTCATCTCTATTTGAAAATAAAGAACATGCAAAAATCGAGGCAATTCGTGCAATGGTAGAAGTTTCAAAATAAAATGAAAAAGAAGGAAAAACCTGTAGTTACAAATGACAAGGATGACTGTGTTCAATTGTCAGTAGCAGGTAGCGAAATATCGCCATTTTTAAGTGTAGAATCAAGGACTGAGAGTAAGATCGCCTTTTTGTTAGAATCAGCCCAGAAGCTGATGGCTAAAAATATTCCGCTAGCACAGCAGTTCATGTATTGTTTCTCAATCGATGTTCACTAGAATCAAAGCGCGTTGTTTGGCAAAAACTATCAATATGCGTAAGAATTGATTTGCAGTATGAATATAGCGTTTCCTTCAGCATGCGATGCTCTTTTTTGTAAGCACTGTTCTGCTCCCTATTCTTCATTGGAACCATCTTCGTTCCGCCTAGTGTCCCTCAAGAGAAAGAGATTTGTTAATAAGCTAGTATTATTTATGGGCTTTGTTAAGTCCTAGTACTGTACTTGTAGTGTGTGTGGGTACCGGAACGCTGTAGTGGGAATTCGTAAGGAGAATCACAAGGAGCATATGAATGAACAAAAGAGAAAGGTTGTCAAAGGCAAAAGGAAATTCAATATTAAGCGACAAGCAAAGGCTTTACTAGAAACAAGTCTGATAACTCCTCGAAGTGTGAAACTGAGTTCGAATTGGGAGATATAAACTGCTGCTTCTAATGGAATTGGGGCACAATTCGTAAAGTTGTACTCTTTATAGGAAGTCAACATACTAACTATATATGCAATTGAACCTAGATTTACTCAGAACACTTTAGATAGTATTCTCTATGTCATTGGGATATTAGTGATATGGATTGTTTCTTGAAATAATCACTAGAACTGTTTTATCAACTAGAATATTTTCCTAGCAAAACCACATATCTTTCAGTTTCATAGGAGATTAACTGTATCAAACAATGCAATTATA
>JZRO01000328.1:0-26516 GCA_000963465.1 Blastocystis sp. subtype 9
AATGAATGAATTGATGAATTGAATGAATTGATGAATTGATGATATTTGTTTGTTTTTATAATTGGAATTGTGATTTTTTTCTTTATTGTTTTACTCTTATAATAAACCTATTTGTCAACAATAACAGCATAACTGTGGAATGATCATGTGCGTAGTGAAAAATGTGATTAAACGACGAACATTCTACACTAGAGCTCACTTATTTCTCCTACTACTAAACAACGAAAGAGAACCTCTGGAGTCATCAGTAGATCGTGGTACTTGGGATTCTCATGCACGATATTCCCCACATCCATATCCATGTACAACCCTTCCACACGACGACACTACACAGGACATGGCGAGTAAGTCCTACATTCCCCTCCAAAAGATACTTTCTTATTGACAGCAACTTAGCAATAATAATATCAGGCACTGATCGGTGCTTTTTCTTCATGTAAAATGACAGCTCGTTCAGCGACTTATCGATTGTTTCGCTTCGTTGGATCCACTCTTTTCTCTCATGCTAAAGGTAACTTCACCTGATACAGCAAACCTCATCAGGTAGTGATCTGGCATAGCAGTCATACTCCATATGGATTCGACGAAAGAAGTCGATAATCTTATGTCGAGTTGATGGTGGTTCCACTTCTAATTCCTGAAGCACTCCTGCATACTTTTCATTCTGAATAGTCAACAGATGGATTCAACAAAACTGCTGGAACTGCACGTTTCTTAGGCAAAGCTGGAAATAAAGGTTTATCATGTTCGTTTGATCTGTCCAGTTGCTCAGAAGTAGTATTGTCATGAATAATGTCTTTTCTAGTGAACACGATCGATTGGGCCTGGTTTCTACTACGGAGGTTGTTTGGATCTAGTTTTCTATAAATTACTCTCTTTTTCCAGAATGACTTCTTCTGTTTCTGTAATTCTTTCCTTTTCTTCCTACGCTCCTTTTCTTTTTCCAATTTGGATTTCTTTGCTTCCATTATTTTCTTTGCAAATAATCTGACTATAACTATTGATAATTATAGATCACTGCACAGTTAGTTCATTTTCGCTCTATTGCAGCATAGACAATTCTATTGTACATAAACGAATGAAGAACGCACTCTTCATTTTATTGCTTATTGCTGTTGCCTATTCAGAGGTGAAAATAGATAATGGTGTGCTAGTTCTCACTGACAGCAATTTTCAAGAGGCGATCAAGGAAAATCCATCTATTTTTATTGATTTCTACTCTTCTGTTTGCTACATCCTTGCTTTTGTAATCGTCTAGAAAGTTCCTAGTTCAATGACATTGATTGATACTCTGCGAACAATCTCTACTAGACTAGAGGCAAAAGGATTGCATCCTGTAATTGCTCAAGTCATTATCGGAACTCTGGAATGATGTCGTAGATTAACCATCCTGCAGCTCCCAACGTGGCTCGTATTTACCGTATCGGAAGTTACCCCGTTCTCTACTACTTCGATAAGGGTTCTCCCAAGTTCTATGATGGAGACTACAGCGAAGCGTCGTTTCGAATTGTTTCGTTCATTTTAGTGATATTGAGCTGTTCATGGAGAAGAAGCTGCACCCAGATTTGGTGATGGTGACAAGTCAGAAGGAGATTGATGAACAATTGTCTCGCGGCTTTCCCGTTTTAGTGGGTCATTTCGAGAAGAGGAGTTCGAAAGACTTCAAGAACTACAGCAAGGCCGCCAAGTTCTTCACCAACTACGTCACTCTGGGTGTGATTGGGGATGCCGAAGTCGATGTTCCGATGGGCCAAGTCGACATCTACACGGACGGAGAGAAGCGCTCCTATGCAGGGAGTGAGTCCTCTGACTAGCTCTCACTCCTAGAGATGACGGTGAAGGAGCTGAAGAAGTGGCTTTCGATCAAATCACTCCCACTCATCATCCCTTACAAACGCTGCTACATGAAGGTGATGTTCGCTCGCGAGAGTGGAGTGACGCTCCATCTGATCCTCTTCACTTCTGCGCATTACTTTGACGAACATCCGGAGTTCCGTGAGTCGATGGAGAAGGTAGAAAAAGACGGAGAGGTGAAGAGTAGATCGCCACTGATTACGCCACTCGACTCTTCGTCATCAATCTCAATGATAGAGAGAAAGGAATGATGGATTACTTCGGTGTCGATCCCTCGAATCTCCCCACTATTTACCTCGTAGTGTCGATCAGTGGAGATGACGAATAGGTCCAGAATGGAGAGGGAAGTGGCTCGAAGTTCCTGTTCAAAGGAGAGCCGACTAGCGACTCGATTCGGGAGTTCATCGAGCAGTACTACCGGAACGAACTGACTCCCTTTTTGAAGTCGGAAGAGCCCTATCCTAAGCGCGATGGGTATGTGAAGGTGCTGGTGGGAAGCGAGTTCGAGAGCTTTGTTTACAACCCGAATGTGAATGTATTCGTGGAGTTTGTGGTGCCTGTATTTGACGCTGAAGGAGCTGAGATGTAGAACTGCAGACTGTGCGACCGACTGAAGGACGACGTCAATGTGTTCGCAGGCTATTTTGAAGAGGTGCCAGACATCGACGTGGCGCGGATCGACATCTCGAAGAACGATGTGCCAGGGGTGGAGATGAAGAACTATCCCATGTTCGTACTTTACACGGCTGGAGAAGATGGTCGTCGCTTCATCACCTATGAGGGAAGACCTGAACTGGCTGTGGGAGATGTGGAAGGGAGTGAAGTGTAGGGATGGGTTAAGTTTATGCAGGACAACCGTGTTCGTGTTTCACCGCAGAAGGTTATGGAGGATATGATGGATATGAACGACGTTATGGAAGCTATCATTCCTGACGATTTGTGTTTTGTTTGTTAAAAAAGATGCAACAGCAGGGTACGGTTGGATTTTCTTCTTCACGCAAAGGAAGATATGCTTATCTAGATAAAAAGTCACGCACACTTCTCCTGGGAACCAATTACAAGCCGCAGCCTGCAGATGACGAGGTGTTAATTCGGGTATTGACTTGTGGCATCTGCAGAACAGGTACCTATATTTTTCTCGCTTCTATTAGATCTCCACGTCATTGACGGCGATCTTCCGGACTCAATCGAAAATGTCATCCCAGGTAAGGTTTCCGTTGTGAGTCCAATCCAAAGGACATCAGATTGTTGGAGTTGCTGAGGCAGTGGGGAAGAATGTTACAACCATAAAGATCGGGGAGCAAATTGGTGTCCCATGGCTTGGAGGCTGCTGCGGAGAATGCAGCTACTGCAAGGAAAAGAAGGAAAACTTGTGTGATCATGCAATGTACTTTTTCCTATCATATTCAATGTAGATATACTGGATATCAGAAGAACGGTGGATTTGCAGACTACTGCGTTGCAAATGCTTCCTTCTGCTTCCCAATTCCTTCGCATTATTCTCCTTTGCAAGCTGCTCCGTTGCTCTGTGCTGGACTGATCGGATATCGTTCTTTACGAAAGACAGGTTCCCCCAAGACTCTGGGATTGTACGGTTTTGGTTCCTCGGCTCATATAATTATCCAAGTTGCTAATTCTTTGGGAATAAAGTGTTACGTGTTCACTCGTGATGGAGATGCGAAGAAACAGGCCTTCGCACGAAAACTCGGAGCAGTGTGGGCAGGAGGCAGTTCAGATGCTCCTCCAGTCCTTCTTGATGCATGCATTATTTTTGCAAGCGAAGGACCGCTTGTTGTTGCCGCATTAAGAGCCATCAAAAAGGGAGGGAAAGTTGTGTGTGCTGGAATTCACATGACGGACATCCCATCGTTTGCCTACGATGACTTATGGAATGAGAAGCAAATTGAGTCTGTAGCCAATCTCACTGTTCAAGACGGAAAGGAGTTCTTCGACTTAGTGTCAAAGGATCCTATCAACGTCACAACGAACTGCTATCGCCTCGAGCAGGTGAACGAAGCAATCGACGATCTTCGACACGGACGTCTTACAGGCTCGGCTGTTCTTGTAGTGGATGAATCGCTGCTATGTCTTGTTTGCAACAAACACAAGATCCACATAGTTTACTTGGAGCATGCACACCTTCTGCAAGGACAGAGAAGACAGATGGGTAGTAACACAAGGAAGATCACCACTCGTGCCAGCATCGCCATGACAGACACCAAGACAAGATATGCAATGAGATCAGTCCACTGACTTGCAGGCGAGGATTTCAAGAAATTGTAAAACGTCTCGAACGCGGCGACAGCAGAAGCCCACACTAGTCTTGATCTCGCCATCAACGCCTACGTTTATGAGCATAAATCGGGGTTTGCGTTTTCACGTGCATCCAGAATGTTATCGTCATTCTCTTCCCCTCCTCCAAATAGGGACTCACCACAGGCATCACCTTTCCCTTCACCTTCACATACGTCGGTTCCACCTTGCGAACGACCACCATCACTACACATCAATCATGTCAATCGACATCACCATAAGGCTGCACCTTGGTGTTCCACATATTCACACACCAGTTAGAAGACACAATCCAGTAGTGGGCCACCGTTTTCTTCACTCGCTGCAGAGATTCGTTGGTCATCCACACATGATCAATTCTTCTCCAGATGTCGAAAACACAAGATTTAGCATAGTCCCATCTATTGAGAAGTGTATGCAAACCAGTACGTCTCCACGATTTTGCCCCACACCGCTGCAGCTGCAGGAATGACGTAACGTTCAGTGATGTCGATCATGAAGTCCAAAAATGTGACGTTTTTCTGCAAATCTTTGTAACGCTTCTGCAATTCCTCCTTCTCGAATTGCAGCTTCAACAGCTTTTCATGCTGCTTGTCCAATTTCTACATGTGGCAGGGAACAGATATCTGTACGCTACTGTAGAGCTCTTTCTCCTCTTCCTTTCTCTTGAGTTTGCCATTGAGCTCGTCTATCTTCTTATCCCTCTCAGCCGAGAGTGTATCATACTTTGCCTTCAACTGATTGTTTTCCAGAGACAATTCCTCCTACTCGTAAACCACAATTACTAAATATACTATCTTCGCTTTCATAGTTTTCAACTCGTTTTGCAACTCAATAACTCGAGGATCCTAAGCGTCATACTATCAGCATATAACACACGATGCTCGGCTCATTATCAACAGACACTTCTACAGACTCTTCACAGAGAGTAACTGCAAGCAATGCCGCTAAAAGAATAGAAACGTACAATCCTATATATTTACTCTGAGGGAGTTCGGTTCCTACTATATCCAGCTTTCATAGCACCTATGTTTATAGAATTCTGGGATGATGGGATGAAGCCATTTTCCCGTTTTCTTAGTCTTCGCTTCTAAAACAAAGAAAAACAACTATGAATCTTTTGATAACGTCAGCTTTGCTCGTTTTTCAAGAGGCAGAACTTCCTTGTTTCCATCAGCTTCCATTTCCTCCGTATCCACAAAAGAAGGATCTAAATATTTTACAAAACTCGGAGTTCGCAAATCTGTCAATGCCCGTTCCACCTGGATGAATTCCCTTCCTGCCAGCAAATCCGGCAGATAAGAGTGTCCACTTTCATAATCTGTTTTCGTTTGTGCCAACTTCGGTACAGAGAGCAATCCGCTTTCATGCACCTCGTCAACAGCCCTTCCATACCCAATGTAGATCTCGTTAGACTTCGAAGTCATCGCCAGATAGCTTACACACTGCGAAAGAGTCGCATTGCACAAGGGACTTCCCAGAACTTTGCATGTGTTGTAGCACTGAATAGCAATCTGCAGGGCCTGAGGATCAGACAGTCCCACGTCTTCAGTAGCACAGCGAATCAATCTGCGAGAAATGTACAGAGGATCTTCGCCTCCTTCGATCATTCTCCCCAGCCAGTAGAGAGCACCCTGGGCGTCGGAACCTCTCTAGCATACCAGCACGTCATCAAACATACAATGGATTTGTGAAGTGCCGAAATGGTATTGAAATGTTCTTCTCCGTGCTTATCGTAGCGAATAAAGTGCTCGCATGACGATGCAGCAATCATATCTGAAGTGATACGTCTATGTTTCAAAATGGCGGGAAAACAACTTGTCACTTTTCTTAGAGGCACAAAGGCAGCAACACTCAAGCGTGTTCAGAGCGCTTCGAGCATCTCCATCACTTCGAGTACTAATCTCTTCCAAGATCGAGTCCGAAGCAACAGCCTTCGTGTAACACATAAATAACGAGATACTCCATAACTCTTTAGCTGTGTGTCTGTTTCTAGAGCATATTTGAGTAAGGATTGGATCTCATCAATCTTGAGAAGTTGAAGAGGAAAAACGCGACAGCGTGATAACAGCGCCTATTTAACATTAAAAACGAAGTGTACAGCAGTGATCGAAAAAGATGGATTCTCTGTTGTGGCTCCGATCATCACTAGTTTGCCGCTCTCGACGAAAGGAAGAAATATATCCTGTTGCTTTTTGTTGAAACGGTGAATCTCATCCAGAAAGAGAATGGTGGGAATTTTTGCACTGGAATATGTTTTTTCACACTCACCTAAAACAGTGTTTACGTCATCGATCCCACAGGTACAGCACGAAAGAGTCTTAAACGGACACTTCGTTCGTTTTGATATTATATATGCAACAGTTGTTTTCCCGCAGCCAGGAGGGCCAAAAAGAATGAAAGAAGGAGGGGGATCACGTTCTAGCAGAATACGAACTGTGCAACCTTCTCCAAATAACTCTCTATTTCCCTACACATCACCAAATTACAATAAACAGACTTTCAATTGATCGAACGAGGTAGGGCGCAATCGATCAGCAAGTGGCTTTCTTTCATCTACGTAGTTCGATTCCTTTGGTTGCAATGTTGAATTACTGTTTGCCTCCACAATTGGAGTCGACTCTTCTTTTGTACTGCTCAGTTCCTTCACAGGTTTTGATTGCACGGAAGAAGATAATTCCTGATTCTGAAGACACATTTCCACATGTAGTTCAATATTGGTCCGAATAATCTACAATGGAATGGTTGGAGTATGGAATATACGTTCGAATGGCAGATAGGACATTCAAGGAAAAGACTCATATCTTGGCTTTGAGTCTTTCCAATCAGTTTTCCTGGCCGCTTTCTTTTCTTAGAAGGCGATCCAAACGCTTTTGGCATTGGTAAGAAACGTCTCTAACAAACAAATGAACATCAACCATTCATATCATTCAACTATATAGCATCTACAGCAAGCCCTGCACTTTTTCTCCAAAGAGAATCGATATGTTTCCTTTACATATAAGCCATTCCCTCTCAAGCAAACCTCCTTCTTAACCTCTTATCATTCTTACAGTGCTATGTTTTTCTGAGTCCATGAATGCACCACAAATCGATATATTTAGAGTAACAGCCAAAAAAACATATTTAGAGTGTACTACTTACAATTTCAGTTCTGCCAAAAAGCTATTCAGCTTAATATACACTTTGATTGTTTATCCATATCACAAACCAAGAACAGTAAAGGTAGTAAGAATGGTTTCATCCAACGAAAGGGTATCTTGTGTTCCTCCCGATTCGACTTACTCTCTGTGGCTAAAAAACATAGGATATAGAGTAGAATCAATTGAATTAGTGTTACAACGCAATTGAGCCTTAACTAAATAGGATCATAAGTGAGTCTAATGGGCCCATTTGTACCTATTCTTTTATTCCCTTTTTGGCGATAGTTTTCCCAAATCTGATATTAATATGGCTGCAATTACTGCTCTAAAGAGTTCTGTGCTTAAGCCCTCCTTCTGTCGTTTGGCTAGTACTGTTAATTCTGCCGTTTTCCAGAAATACGGTTGTCCTACAAATGTTTTGAAGTTCCATTTCACATTCCTTTTTGTAATAGTTTAGGGTACAAAAAACTCAGCTGAAGGACGTGGGTAAGAAAGATATCCAGATCCGTATGCTCGCCTCTCCTGTGACAGGTTTCGACTTAAGCGCTGTATTTAGAGCAGAGTGGAATGCTCAGATTTAGATTGCTGGAAAGAATCCCATGGGTTTGTCGTTTCCTTCAGTAGCCGGAGCGGAGGGAGTGGGAATCATCCAGAAGATTGGTGAGGACGTGACTGCTTTCAAGGAGTTGGACACTGTTATGATCGTGCGACCTATTCAAGGTCAGTTAGCGTATCACTGCTGACTCGTAGGAACCTGGAGTGAGCAGATCGTTGTTTCTGAAGACCAAGTGCTTCCAGCTCCTGTGGGCATTGCTTCGGAGGTGTCTTCAGCCCTGATAAAGAGCGCAGGCATCGCTTATAGACTTCTCGCTGATTTTGCCACCTTAAAGAGCGGAGACTTTGTTATGCAGAACGACGCCTCTTCTCCTGTAGGTCTTGCCGTGATGCAGCTGTGCAAGGCTCGCGGCGTGAAGACGATCAACGTCGTAAAGGACTCTGGCGAGTATTCGCAGCTGTTCCGTCTCGTGGAGTCGATGGGCGGCGATGTGATCGTGCGAGAGTCGCAGCTCCACGGAGTAGTGCGTGATTGCTTGGTGGTGTCATCGTAGGACTTCAAAAAGATCATGGATGATCTCCCTGTTCCCAAGCTGGCGTTGAATGGTCGTGGAGGCTCTGTGATGACCGACACCTGTCGTCTGTTGAGGTTGATGTGAGGGGCGTGTCTGACCACTAGAGACACTACTGTTGTAACGTATAACGAGAGCTCGAACGAACCTTTCTCACTGACTGCTTCCTACCTTGTGAACAACCATCTGTGTCTGAAGGGATTCAATATGAACAACTGGCTCGCCTCCGCCCCTATGAGTGATATCAAGTCAATGGTGGACGATCTGGCTGCGATGATACAGAAGGACGATCTCCGTCTCTACTTGAAGAAGGACAAGTTCTCACAGGTGACGGATGTCGTGGCTGAAGCCTGCAGTCCTCTGGCCGATCGAACTCCGGTTCTGCTGATGGATCAATAAGCTTTTTGTTTATGCATTATAACGTGTTTATTGAAAAGAGAAAGAAATCAATCGTATGCATAGTCAAAACCGATATATCGAGTATCCAATTCCATACTAGGAGTGCGCGTACGCAGGTGGTTGTGCGGATTCTCCATCGCCTGACGTTCCTGTTCGTGACGGATGCGGAGCTGAAGCTCCATGTCTGTGGGAGGTCGCTGAGGAGAGCACACAGATTCAACAATCATTGTCTACATCAAATACGTGGACCACCCATACTCCAGGTATCATTCGATCAAAGTATTTGTAGTCGAGAGGCCCATCGACGTGGGGGATAAAGGGTACGTTCACCTCTTTGCGGAGTACAGCATTCCAGTCAAGTGATGCGAAGAAAGGGTGACTCTTGATTCCTTCACTACGATTTACCACCACTTACTTCTCCTACACTCCCAGTTCATTTGACCCCAGTCGACGAGAGGGATCTCGCTCAAGTAGACGGAGGATAAGCGATCGTGCATCCATAGAAACGCCTCGAATCCGGGGCGCAGATGCAGTATTCATGATGTTATTGAGAGTCTGCTAGAAATCACTGGATGTGCCAACTGCTACGTGATGAGAATGGCCTTGGAAGGGATGTGTTCCTGTTAGACATTCACACAATAGAATTCCTAGGCTCCACCAGTCGATCGCTTCTGTGTGAGGTCGTCGCAGCAGCATTTCTGGCTATTTTTGAACAGATCTGAAAGTTGTTACAGCCATATACTGCTCTGTTCCACAGTAACTGTATGATCGCAGTTCGTTGATGGGGACAGTGACATCTCCATTAATGTTGTAGTATCGAGACAGCCCAAAATCGGCCAGTTTGATGTGTCCATCCGTTCCAAGAAGTACATTTTCCGGCTTCAGATCCCTCTATATGTCAAGTAATGTGACTGCAGTTACGTAGATGATTCCCATACTGTGCAGATGCTCCAACGCCAAGACAATCTCTGCGATATACAGCCTTGCTCGATCTTCAGAGAAGATCCCAAAGTGAGAGAGATGTGTAAACAGATCTCCGCACTGCATGTAGTCCATCACCATATAGAGACGATAAGGAGTCTGATAGGCGTAGTATAGTCGAGTGATGAACGGAAAGTTCGCTCGTTCCAGAATAGTCCGTTCTACTTTTGTTCGACTCACCTGACGTCGTCGGACGATCTCATCCTTCTTCAGCACCTTCATTGCGTAGTATTTGTGTGTTTTGGTATTGTACACATGAAGTACCTTTCCATATCCTCTGCAATTACATCACTTTTCAAGTCATACCCTCGACCAAGTATCGCCTGTACTTGGAAGTCTTCTAGATTCACCTTCTCATGTGGACACTCTTCTTCGACGCTCTTCTTTATGACACGCATTGCGGGAGACTGCTCAGGAATCTCTGGCTCGATTGCTTCGGATGCTGTACTTGGAGTGTCTGCGCTAGAAGGACGCTCACCAAGAGGAATGTGCTGGATGGAATAACGGGAATAATAGTACTCGAATACCAGTGACGTCGCAAGTGATCAGTGGCTTCGTTTTGAGAAGCATCAACAACAGAGACTGATAGTCATTGTATTGGCAGAACATGCTAAACCGACACTTCTATACCTTATCACTATTCAAGAACCGTACATCTCTTCCTGAGGGAATTAGCATGTATGCACAGAGTAACACTTCTGCTCGAACATACGCATTCTTCACTGCTGTAGTTGCTGATGTAGGTGTTTCTCCATTCACGCTGATTTCATAAATCACGTAGCATCCATCATCCGTTCTGAAGTGATCTTGGAACAGCAGCAGATCACGAGCTGAGGCAAATCCACTTCCACTCTTCATGAACCTGTGGATCACTCTCACTCCACGAGGAATGCCATCATCTAATTCGTATTCTACGTTTGGGTATACATGTATGACCTCCGTGATACACACCACCAAGTTTTCTCCACTCTTTCAGAATGACTGTACTGTCATCCGATGTGCTTCCCTTGTTCTTTTTGTCCAACAGCTTCTTTACAAAGGGAATGCGCTCCTCATTGCTAATACCTTCAATCGCTGCAAGGACCTCTTCGCGCGATAATCGCTTCTCCCATCGTGCTCGTCCTTGAATCGGCACTCCTTGAATATCGCCTATTAACAGATCACGGTAGACCTCTTCTGCATCTCCACCGATCTCGCGAGTTGATCGAAGAAGGTTGAAATTCCCCTGCTGAACTGCAGGCTTCTCAATTAGTATCTAGAGTGTATTCGATTACTTACAATCAACATAGTTTCCATGACGGTCGATGCGCTTGCGTTCCTTCCACTCGCCACCATTGCGAAACAGGAGATGGTAGAACGTCTGCTGGCGCAACTCGCTTAGGAGAGGTGCTATCTGCTTAGTATCCCTTGCATTTATAGCAGCCTCGAGAAGAGAAGCCTTAGGGAGTGATAGAATAATCGTTTAGTTAAGAAGCTTTCTGATCAAATGATGGATATGAGTTCGATTTGACATGCGATGTAAAAAGCCAGGGATTTACCCCGGTTGAAACATGAGATGCTGGTAGTTGCAGGTCAATAGTGAATGCATACAAGTCATTTGTATCCTATGCTTCAGTGTTACAGATTAGGCTCACTGTCAGCTGCCCATCTACTTTTGTCAGAGCAGTGAGGACCTGACTATCCAGTAATTCCTGGCACAAGTGCTGCCCCTCGATTCGGCTATCGACGTATCCATTGATGAGAAGCCAGTCAATTGCAGAAGCTGCTGAGAAGCAGGTTGAATACATTTTGGCCCCAAACGATCGATCACGAATCTCAAGGGTATTGCGCATTAAAGCAACCATATGGGAAAGTTTCACTGATAAGAACGATTGCTCTCCTGCACGTGAGGCTGAAGTCTGCTTGCTTGAAGCATCCGACTTTGCTCCTGGTAGATTCTTTTGAGAATATCCAGCTCGATGGCAAGGTTTGAAACGATCTGTATCAGGAATTGGTCGTGTTCCAGGAATTGTTGAAGCAGAGACGATAATCTCTTCTGATATCATATAGCAAACAAGAAAGAATTAAAAACGAAACAAAAAGACAATGGGAATTCATAGAGGAGGGATTTATATCTATATCCTGGTACCTTTGAACATCAGTAAACGAAGATGGGTGACCCAATTCGTATATCCCTCTCCACTAAGATGGAGATTGTCCAGATAGGAGATAGATACAGTCGATATAGTAGGTCTATGCATGTTTCCAAAAATATCACTTTAATGATTATAAATGTATTTTTTATGTTTACTTAGATATATGGATAATTAGATTAATAATAAAATATTGACAGTAACATCTAAATGAACTTTTTTTGCATAATTGACTTGAAATACACTTCTACAAGTATTACATTCCTACTCTCAATGTGTTCTTATTATGGATGCTTTGTTACATTCTCTATAATGAAATCACTCTACATATAGCTCATTAATCAAATTAAGTGATCATTATATACCACATTCTTGCTCTTCTTCTATGAAAACGACTACGCGAGACCATGAACGTGAACTGGTTCCTCCTCAAGCCTTCAACACCAAGAAAAAAGTACAGTGGATTCATAGCATGTATCTTCCTAAATTGTGGTAGAGAACACTTCCTACTCAACGAGAACTGGAACTAAAGTGTATCTAGGAAACAAAACAGATAAGAAATTAGCAAGATCTGTAAAGATCTTGGTATGGAACAATAGCCCAGTAGTTATTTAATCGCATTGCCACTCGAATTCGGTACAAATACTCTTTACATAACATAAACTGCATATGAGAGAATTATCACAACTCAACAATTTCGATTGATTTTTGGAAGGTAGTGTCTTGTGATTTGGATCGGCGCTTTCTGAGAACTTTGCCAGACACAAGAGCTTCTTCGTCCATTCCTTCCAAGAGCCGATTTAAAAGATGGCAAATGATTAGATCGAGAATTGAACACCTCTCTAGTACAGGCAAATCCAAACAACTCAAGCAGCTATTATTCTCAGTAATACACAGAGGAAGCTGCTTTTTAATCTTATCAAACAAAAAAGAAAAATCTGTTGGAGGAACTATCAATGAGATCTCATCACTTATCTTTACCACTCCATACTTTCACCAGCAGTTTCTGAAACTTAGATGTGATGTTCCGGTGTACTGGGACATGGGTAGTGGACGTAAACTCTTTCTAGAGCTCAATAGAAACAATTGACCCGACAATTATACTCATTGATCTCTCAGAGAATGTATGAGTATTTCGGTCCAAGAAAAAAGGTGTCACATAGCCTGTTGTGACGAAATTGTACTCACTATTGTAGAACTTGGAATAGCAAGTGTCTATACTTGACAAAGCCAGTCTATTCATTATAAGAGTTTTCAATATAAACTGAATTGTGTTGATTAGTCTTCTGGTTTCACGAATCGTAAAAGAGTTGAACTCCTTAGTAATATGCTTTTCTGGGAGAAACAGCTCCATCTCCAGAGAGCAGGGAGTAACAAGGCGAAGAAGACGTGTTTTTCTCGACAGATTAAAAACAGATTCAAGGTATGAAACATCCAGTGAAGGATCGATATCACTATTAAAGAGAATGACTTCCTTGATATTCTGAAGAGAGAGATGGATTCCTGATGGTAACTGACCAAGTATGACTATGCAAGGGGTTTCCGAAGAGTAAGATTCAATCCTACTGATTGCAGCATTACATTCCTGCAGTGTACGGACACCAAAGAGACTATACATCAATACAACAGTTAGAAGTCACCATTCTGTTGCAAAGTGCTTTGATTCAAAATAACGCTGCAGATATGAGCACAAAATCGGTATTCTTGAGAAAAGGAATAAGATAGAACGATGTGATGACTAGGAGTTAATCCATAACCTTGTTCAAACCTCTTTAATCAAAGAACAAACGAAGGCCAGTTTTGTGGAAGATCTGTAAAAGCAATCTTCCCAAGAGAGTGATGCAACATCGCAAATGGTTCTTTCAGAAGCTCCTGAGAGAAACGGATGAGCTAAAAGACGGAAAATTTCATTAAAAACACTGATAGCAACATCACTCAGAATCGTATTCTGATTATCTGATTGAAATACAAAATTCCAGCGTGCTCGGAGAGCATTGAGGCAATGGATTTGGGTTTCTGTATAGGGACATAATATACAGGCCTCGTAAGATAACGAGCAATCATCAAGAGGTTGAAAAAGAGTAGAAATAGAAAGGATTTGAGAATCCATAATAGCTTGTGTGAACTCCAGTGAGCTAAAATAGCTACTAAGAGTTGTCAGCAATGCCTTTCTGTTCCCTGGCGATGTAACACTGATTAGACGGGATAGTCGAGAATCTTGGTAAAGATCATGAAGAAATCGTAGATAGAGAAGTGGGAGTAGTGTAGGAACATGTTTAAACCGCCAGCAGGTGATAATCATCTCGGGACTACGATTCGATAAGATTAAAAAAACATACTCTAATTCTGCAACTTGGTTAAATGCTTCGTTAGAGTCGTTTAGAAAAGAAACACTACTCAATAACTCACTGTCTTGACTAATGATAAACCTACAACAATGGAAATACGTGAAGTTGTCTAAAATGAGACAAGACAAATCAAGCCGTAAGAAATATTCATAATCATCCTTCATCTTATTATTGAAAGCATGATTTGATATGATTAAGACATTCAGTTCTTTCACATTAACTTCTCGAAATGAACCAGCATAACTGAACCACTGAGTGGAACGTTGTTGTGAATTGTCTAGGAATTAAGGATTACAGAATCATACTGGATAATACACCAACTTTTAACAACGAATATGAATGGATAGCTTCACACCAAGCCGATATTAATGAACTGGGACAGACAATGATAGACACAGCTCGTAGTTTGTTATTTATGAAAAGTTGTTGAAGAACACATGCCTATCATAGTAAACAGGCTAAAAACGTACAATCAAAATCATATCTCCACAGTATGGGGCTGATAGGAGTGTAGCATAATTGAAATTATCAAGAGACACTAAGACATCGAATACCCTATGTCTCTACAGATAAACAAGTTATTCATTCACTACTATGTGACTATTCACAGCTGAAACCTTGCTATGACATTCATCTCCAGAAAAGGGATAATGCAAAATAGTTGTAAGAGGGAACGATGTCGATACGGATACTATATTAGAAGTATTACACAATTAAACATCTATGGTGATAGAGCTTTTTCAAATGGGGCAACTGCTTCGTTTCTCTTTCCTGACGAGCAAGGATTTCGGGTCCTGAGGGTAGCACCAAGAGATGGTAAGACGTAATGATTGAACTCTGTCCAGAAGAGAACCAGACCTCCATACTTGCTGACCTCCGTGATTTATCAGGATCTTGAGGAAAGATTTCACAAAAGTTGCATATGAATGAGCCATCATCTAAGTCATTCACATTGCAACATGTGGGATGAAATCTTGAATGACAAACACGACAGACGACCATTTGGGATGACTCAGCCTTGTTGCAGAAGGCACAAATACTATTCATTTCTATAGTGGTTTGAACTTCACAGTGAGGAAGAAAGACAGGGGAAAAAGACTGATAGAAATACTGTTCCTATGGTAAAGGTCTTATGCTGCAGTTACTTCAGCAATATTCAAAACAAACTTCCAGATAGGCGCAAAAAAACACTGATGAGAGAGATATCTATCTAAATCTCTTTGATGTAACTGCACAAGTCGACTCTGAGGAATCCATCGAGCACATAATAGCGAGTCTTTGTCGAGCATAACTAACACTTCAATAGAATGCTGCAGACTATATCTTCTCTGTAAGATTGTAGTTACTGATTGTCTTGGAAGAGAATTCATTGAGCGAAAAGTTAACTAGATTTCAAATTCGTTTGAAAAGACAACTATTTGCGGAAACGAATGATATCCAAAGGACTTAATTCCATTCAATTGGGATATTTGTTTGTAGGAACGAATATTCCCTTTCAATTCAATCACACTACTATTCGACATTGTGTTCTCAATACATTTCCCATATCCATTTGTATCGCAGCATAACTGTACTCTCCAATGACCCAATCGAACCGCTTTCATATCCTGGTTCTTTTTAATAAGATGAGTATGTGATCGAGGATTGTATGAGATAACATACACTTCATCCCATTGCTGCGTATTCAGGTCAAATATTCTTAAACTCTTTTTCACCAAGCAATGCCCACATAGCCATACTCGAGGCTTTTTTGCTGCCTCCCTCCAATTCTCATATTCATTAGGATACAATTCTCCCCATATACAATTGGAGTGATAAGTACTACAGCACGTCGTACACACAAAAACAGTATTTGGATTCGATGCCAATGGATACTGACAATGAGTACAACGAGGAAGAAGTAGATTTTCTGTACGTAGAGTAATTTCTTTTGGAATAACAAAACTAATATTATAGCCAATAAGTAAACTTACTCATTCAAAACTCGCCTTCTCTTAACAGTAGATCCCATAAATGATGTCTGCTTTCCAATGCTGCGATATTGTCTCTTCATTTGAGATGTATCACTACTTATATCTTGAATATCCTGTTTCACTTGATTTGAATCAATGTTTATCTCGTTAGATGGAGTTGATAAATCATTCTCAGTAATATGATACTGGTATAACAAATGAGAAAATTCAGAAAGAAGACAAGCCATACCATTATCAACTCCATCAGAAACACTCTTCTGAGCTTGCAACAAGAGTTTATAGCAAGTTAATGCAGTTGTAATATCCGTATAATCGGAACATTCCTTGTTAATTAATACTTTAATTTGATCTAAAGAAATCTATGACTCAAAATAATCAAAATTAAAAAACTTGAGTTGTTAGAATATCCAGAACTGAGTTCGGAATCATACTTTCTTTAAGTAAATAGTTTCCACTTAGAATGATACACCTTGCTACTCGTTCTAAAAATAATTGGATATTATACTGATCCACCGGAAATAGGTTTTGAATCATCGCTGACCCAATTCCAGTTAATGACCTATTTCTAATGCAGCAACACGTAATAACTACTGCAACAATCTCATTAGCCACGTTATCGTAATTAATACATCTATAAATATGAAAAGATGATCAACAACGACTTTGCCAAAATTGGTAAATTGTGTTGAATAATAAATGTCTGCACATCATTAGGAGGCATTCTTCTATGATCGAGACAATTATTAATAATAAAATAGATTAATTATATTCAATTCCCACGGTTTATGGGACTGTTGTCATTGTTATTCTAACTGATTTCCCGCAGTTTTATCACGGCAGAATATGCACTTTTTATCCTAACTCACGGTTATTCCTTGCTATTACCCTACTCTATTTGAGTTACGTTTCATACTGTTATTACAGTAATGATCCCAACTTAATAAAACAAACAAATCAAAAACTAGCCGAGAAAATAGGCATCTCCCCTTCCCAAATAGTACGCAACTTACCATTAGATTGCATTAGCAAGACAGCTATAAATCGTTGCATGTTGAGAGAAGAAGGGGTAACACTCTGTAGCATACAACCTCCAGTGAAACTGTTCATTGTAACAACAGCATCTTCTTCCAGCTCAAGTAGTTCATGTAAGAGAAGTGTTACTTGTGGCGCTGATAGCAATGTTTCTTTGCCCGTAATCCATAGTACAATTGTAACAATAATCTGGATCTTTTCATTCAATTCCTTGAACTTCAGATCATTGCCCTCGTTCAGCACTTTTAGGATTGAGTACATGCCTCGAATCACAGTGAGTGGGTAATTATTATCATACGCGACGAAAGGAATTAGAGCAGTGATTAAATCCTCATACTAGGTGAAAAAGAACAAATAAAAATACGAGAATTGTATCATGATCTCCTATAGTGTTCAATAAATACTTCTCCAGTTGCACAACACAGTCAATTGAGAAATTCACATGGAGTAGCGAAAAGAGTCGTCGTAACTCATCACGAAGCAGCACACAGTTCAGACGATAATGGAGCAATCCATGGCTTAACTGCTTCTTCAGAACTAGGTCTTCTGTCAAGAAGTGGCATACATCCTTTGGAGTTGGCGGTGCTAAAAGTAGAGAGTTGATCAACTGTGAAGCATCTGTGCATAATTTGAAAGAAATCAAAATAGCAGGAAAAGAATATGGCAATCCTTTTTCCGAAGCTGTAATATATCGCATTGTCTTACTAAACTCAACAAGTTCGTTATGAAAGAATGGAACCAGTGCGCTAATCTCAATAATCTCGTTATCAATCTCTTTCAACACTTTATCAATGAACATGTTCGCCAGAAGAAGAGGAGTACTCTATTTTCAATCAGTCAAAACAAGGATACATGTCTAAAATAAAGAATACCTGGTAAAAGGTGATCTATAAAGAGATAGAAAGCATTCACAATAGGAATAATATTATTCAAGTATGTTATGTCCCCAATCTGTGGAGTGCTTTCCACAATCATGTATCGCAAACGACTGTCTATGTCTCCATCACTCAGAAGACTCAGCACAGCTACGAGTTGACAGGAATTGACTAGATGCGTTGCAGTTACATCCAGACTATCGAATACTTGTGTTAAGCCTTTCCGCACACGCATATCATCCTCACCACCACTGGGAATACTTACAGTCTGCTCTAGAAGCAACTCTCGCTCTTCGTTCACATTCTTCGTATAGTATTCCAGCATGATTTTGCAGACGGATGAAACAAAGCTACTCCGAGCCACTGTTCCATCTGGATCCACTTGGCGTGTGATACACTCGGCAATTTCATCGCTGCAGTTGCAGATATTCATTTCTGCAGCAAAGGATACGAGTGCATCAAGACAGCTAAAGATAAGCAACATATCAAAGTCAAACATTTGAAGATCTGCTTGTGAATTATCGATCGGGTCATACATCTGACGACCCTGTAAAATCTGAGGAGTCACTTCCACACACAGCGACTGATAGTCCACTTTCCATTCTCTACTGAAAGAACGTGGGTAATGGGACACCTGAGTATTGTCCTTTGAAATCACAAATGGACCTTTATCCTTCATCCACTTCAAGAATTGGTCCGCTGACAATTGGTCTTTTGTGCTTAGATTAAAGGACTTGAAGCAGTATGTAGCAACATTGATAGCAATCTGCTCCAGAGTCACAACAGTTGTATCAAAGCAGTAGAAAAACTCATTCAACACACAATAGACACATTCAAGAAAATGCTTCACCACTTTCCATGAGATTGGTTCATTCCACCGCTTGATTACTTGCAAGCCAACTGCCTTATTATACGGATAAAATGCGCTCAACATGAAGACAAGAGTATCGCTATAAATTCCCAGATAGTTCTTTCCCAGTGTCTGGCCACACGAATAGATACGCATAAAGATCTCATTGACATTCTCAAGATCCAAGGGCTTGTTTGCATAGATACTCTCAATCAAATGGCAGTAATCTCGCTGACTCAGTATAGGGTGCTTATAACTGTCAATCATTTCAACCAATCGTGTGAAAAGAAGATCTCCAAGACCACTCAAATAACGGAGATTCATTAGTGCATTGTAATAGATAACTGGTGATGTTGTAAGATGTGGGAAATAGCTAACGGGAAGAATAAGCTTGGAGTACTGATAAAAAAGACGAAGAACAGAACGACTTGTAATAGGTTGAGGTAATCTTGACAACATATTCTCGATAACGTTGTCGAAGCAGTTTAGTATTTCACTTGGATATGAATCAACCCTAGAATTGATCGAATCATCCACATCTACTGGACGAACAAACTCATTGCTATAAACGACCGCAACATAACGCGTAGCATAGTTACCAAGTCGTCTGTTTTCTTGCTGAATACGATACTCAATAATGAATTCCAGATTTCTGAACGAGTCTGTCCCAGAATGATAGAGAAGGCACTTAGAACTGCAGTCTTCGATATCATTTCATTTTTGGAAATCAGCGGAATCAGCACATCTAGTTCAGCTCCGCGTGATGGATACAACTGAGATAGTGGGGGAAGAGGGAAATGATTCTCCATCATCTAGATGATACAGCCATATAATTCCTACATCACGAAACTCTTCGATACTCAATGACTCATCTTTACATGTGCAGTTCATTACACATGAAATATCTTCGAGGGTTTTTAATTGAACCCCAAACAGCTGCTGCAGCAACTCCACACGATCATCAAATAATGAACGACCATAACGAATGATCTCATCAAGCCGGAACGATTTCTTTGCATTTTCCATAAACATCGTTTTGCTAATGCTAGAAACCTGCTTTCCATTTGAGCATGCATCGAACAGTTGCTTATTGATTCGGAATACGAGTACTTCCTTATCCTGCTGTAGATGGACTAGCAATCGAGGAAGAACAAGACCGACTACAGTCAACACAGCACGAACAAATCGATCGAATGAGGTGATACAATCAGACACATCACTCGATATAAGCAATAGCTCGAAGAGAATCTCGGCATTATTTGGCATACTGAGATCTGTGCAGAAGAATGAGAGAATATAAAGTAATTCGAATCGGTCGATTCGTGGAGATGGTTCACGAGAGAGAGCTGCGAAAAGATCATAATGACGAGAACTCAGTGTCAATGAAGGAAAGAGACTGAGTAGCAGCTCAGTAAATTCAGAGTAGAACATATTGTCTTCACATCCATAACAATGGTTAAATGAAGAAAAGACGTGTAATAACTTCACCGCCGATAATGAAGTAAATCCGTAGTGAAAACCTAGTTGGCGAATGAGATACTAAAAGTAATGAAGTAATAGAGAAGATACACAAAGAGCAACACCAATCGCACTGTCATGAGAAAACAATTCAATCCGATTGTCATCAGATTCTTTTACTTCTTCTACAGAAACACTCTCTTCCTTAGAATCCATCGACTTATCAGACTCAGTTAAAAATGAGTCAAGGTGAGGAGTCACCATGAGTTGAATGAGACAAATAATAAACTGGTGGTAATTCCATCGCTGAAGAAAACCCAAGAAGATGTGTTGTAGAACTACCAAATATACACTCCGATGAACACCCTCTGTCTCTCCTAACTCTACCTGAATTTTCTCGCGCAGTGTAGGGTCTTCGATATGAGAGGGAGATCCAAAGTGAGAAATACACTTTACTAGATCATTTACGACACACTGCTGGTCCTCATGCGTCTTATGAGATGAAAGAAGATGAACTTTAAATCCATCCTCACTGGGTGCATCGACCTTGACTCCCGTCATCAGCCAAATGATGCTATGAAAAAATGACTCCAACGAACTGTTAGGAACTACATATTGGTTGTTCGTGTCAACGAGATATGTCGCCAAAAGACTTGTCGATCCGTCAATATCTTTTGTAACCAGAAACTGAAGAATGCAAAGCAAGGTCACCAAGTAGATAAAGGCAACAGAATCACTATCTTCATCATCATGGAATAGTAGAAAACAAAGATCGCAGAACGAATCGATGCTGATTACAATCTCTTTCTCACTGTCCTCGGATTCGTCCACTACTGTGTAGAAAGCGTGACTGAAATCCTCGTCATTGACTGTTCCATCTTCATTCACATAACCACTCAGCAATTCGATCAGCATTTCAAAGACAGCAGGAGTCAACGACAAACTGCGATAGATGGACGCAAATAAATCAAAAAGATAATAAATACACTCAATGTCGGCAATTTGAATAACTGCTTCGCGCTGAACATTGAACTCCTCCAAAGTAAGAGGCAAGGAAGCCTTCTGTAATTCAGGAGAAGGAGATCCATAGAAGGAGGATGAGAAACAAACCGATCCTCGGTTTAGCAGCCAGAAGAGCACTTGTGTATACGAAATACTCGAGTAATCTGTGTTGTAATCTTTACGAATCAACTCAGTTAAGTGGTGAGCAACAAGAGAGAAATGGGGTCTACGAGTCACTTCTTCACTATGGAACTACTGCAGGCATGAGCAGAACTTACCTGTGGAGAAGCAGCACGCTTCCTGCCAGTAGAGAAGCAACAGCACCCAGTGCAGATGATACATCGAAATATGCTTTGAGTTGTTCCCTACAAGAGAAAACAAAGTACGAAGTCGTGCTGAGAGGGGAATTTCTGTAAAATGCACAATCTTCTCGTAAAGTACATCCATTGTGAGGGGCTTATCTTCCGTGATCTCAAGGTATTGCATTAAACGACTATTCGGAATTGACTATGAATGACCCAGAACAAGAATAGCTACAGGAAGGCAAATTGAAAACAGTTCGTTTAATGTATCTTCTTCGAACGGTTCTTTGATATTTATAGCACTATATGAAATAGACCCCTTAGCATTACTTGAGGTAATCAATCATTTGACCTTTCTCCATCAGATTCTCTTTGCATCGATAATTGCTTAGTGAGTCTACGGAATAATATTACACATACAAATAAAAACTGTGAAAAACGACCACAAGTGGTAAATCATCATTGAGAATGACAGTACTCAACGCATCCTTCGATACTAACTCGTCCAACACGATAATTTGGTCAGAATTAGGATACCGTAATCCAAATATATCTTTATTTTTCAAATCAAACACGACTCGTATCGCATCTTCCAAGGAGGCAGAACTAAATTGGATTGGAATGTCCACAGTGCGCACAGTACCTCCATATTTTATCAGAATTGAAGACTTCATCTAAGTTACAAATATTATTATTCTAAGTTCAGTTTGAAATGAAACTCCCTTTTTGAATAACTGAATATAGTTTATCAGCAATTCATTTCTAGTGGTACTAGACATGTCTCGACTACTTCATATACTTGATAAAACCAAAAAGTGTACCAAGAGATATATCGATGGAGAATAGAACGACTAATCCTATTTACGAGTGAAGTAAATGCGTATATAGTGAAAAACAATTTCTATGTGCCCCTATGAAAGTACCTATTTAATAATTGTGAATACAATGCAACCAAGGGGATCTCAATCCTTTTGGTTTTAATCACAATTCTGTTCAATCAGTATAGGTAGGAATGGCAATAGATGTTGTTTGCTGGGGAGATCCTGTCTGGAATGTAATATTTAACCAACGAGTAGAATGAGAGCTAAGTGGGCCAAAAAGCGTATGCGACGTCTGCGACGTAAGAGACGACAAATGAGATCTCGTGCGAAGTAAATTTGCGATTGTTGTCAATAAACTCCTTGATTGACTTGCCTGTTTGTTTGATACTCCATTTTCTCTTTTTTAATATATACATATCTATCCTTTAAGTGCACTCACATACCTATCTTCTTTTATCAAACTACAGATAATTACACACATTCCTCATGGTAGGTTGACTATAGGATGGTTGTGACCGAGTAGTCTGCTATTTTCGATTTTTCGGAAATTATTGTCCTTCTTCTTCTCTTCTGTTGTACATGTACCTATATAAACGGCAAGATGCCTTCTTTGCTGGACAACCACAAGACAGGATTCTCGGGAATATTTTGGAAGAGTGCACGTATCGGAGAGAGGTTATCACCCTATGTTTCAGTAGGGTGCTTGATTATGGCTTTCTATGTCTTGTTGTTCCAATAGTTGCATAACACGGTTATTTGTTTGAAAAAACACTGCATATCATACTAGTTTTTCCCCATTAACCAGATTACAAACAAAGCGACCGATATCTGTGTATGTCTGTACCACAGGCACAGAATCACTTCCCGAAACACTAGCGAATCAACATTGCCAAAAGAACGTACTGTTTCAATACCCGAATTGCTTCATCACCTACTCCTTGTACTGTAACACTATCGAGCTGTAAAGAGATTACGAACGAGAGAGACTCAGAACACTGCAGTTTCATCTGACTGACACCCGTAGAATACAACGCCACATGCACATCTGGCCTGTTCATCTTCCTGATCTCCCCTATGCTACTCAGATACACATATTGCGCAGCAATTAACAGCATCAAATTATTGAACATATTCTCGTTGATCTAGAGATGAACCGCACTCAGTACACCAACTGCAAGAGGCAAGTGATGGATGACATGATAATTCACTTCGTACAAATCGAGGTCACATTGAACTGCCAGAGACTTCGAGGGATAATACGTTAAAGAAACCCAATGCAACCGATCCTGTTTCGGAAAGAAATACTGCAGAGCAATCGTGAAAAAAGAGGGAGCGACGACTCCAAGAGACGAGCAGAAGTCAAATTTCGCATTCATAAAAGACTGAGTGAAGTTCACAAAGACACTCGCGACATGGTGGATGCAACTAGTAAAAATCCAAAACTGTAGAGGAGAAGCAACAGGGAGAATACTATACCGACCGACTCCTTCTGATACATCGACATTCTGCACGCATCCTTTACGAAGGATCATGTTTCGGTTCTTAAATATATGATACATATCGCTTGTGTGAGTCACTTTGATGTCCAGGTTGTCTTCTATATGAAACTCTACTTTTTCTTTTTCTTTGATCACGCACTACGATGAAATGCTAATACAACCCCTACAGAAAGGAGAGTGGAGTCACGACTGCCATCAAAACTCTGAATTAGCTTGTTATCCTTCAATAAAGTCATTGTAGCGAGAAGAGCTTCAAACCGAAGTCTTGGGAGCAATTTCTTTATACTATAACATGTCTGATCCAGAAAGTCTTGCGATCCCAAGTCTGTTACAATCACTGACTTCTGTACCAACTCAAGCAATTCCCATACATCACGCTTCACGCGCATGCCACACACATCAACGACCCACTTCCCCTGGGAAGATTCATCGTCTTCATGTTCATTGTTATCGCCATCGATATCGAAGCCAATCTCTACATTGTCCGGATACTCGCTTAACGCATTCATCTTGTTGTTCACACTATGATAAGACATCGCTTCTCCCTGGTGAGTACGAGAGTGATAATTAACAAAGGAAGGAAAGGAGAAATCCCTATGCATTGTATTGTGAGAAAGACGGATAAGAAGCTGGTAGTTAATCGCTACCTGCGAGTTTGGCTGGATATCTGATAAGCAGGGAATTAGCAAGCAAGGATCATCTTCATAGTAAGAGAAGTTAACAGTCCAGTCAGGACATGTCTGCTCATAGTAATGCTTAATAATCCACAAGATAACTCTCTCATACAACTTCTCGACACATTCCTTCAAGCTAGATCGTGCCTTCACCAGTGTTGTCAAGTCATACATGACCGGCAAGCACCAGTGATCCAACTCGTGATGCGACAGGTTGATCATCAGTTTGCCAGTGAAGGAATTGATCGAGAAAAGAACATTCACAGGTGAAGAGCCGAGATGCAATTGTAACTCGGTAATCAGAGAGGATCGATAGACTGCATGAATCGAATAATGGGTACCCGCAAGATCAGCTTCCAGATAAGTACGTAATGAAGATAGTAATTCATTCTGACAGAAATGAACACACTATGATCAACTGTTACTATTATCGCTACTTTTATTACGATATCCATTATCCGATACTCACGCAAATCGACTAAAAACTCACGTTTGTTGCAACGTCCCTTCACACACATGAGTCCATCTTCTTTCTCCAAATACAGATGAATTCGAGTCGTTTCGTCGTCTCGACTACGATTCCAAAAAGAAAAATCGAGCTTTGACTCATCGATGCTATACGATTTTGAGCAAAGTCCATATGCAGTGTAATAGGATGGAAGAACGTCATCCAGCTGCAGATAGAGTACGTAAAGAATCTGCTTCGCGATCACGAAATAAAGCATCTCATATCTTTTCATCACTCATTCCTACCAATTCTACATCTTGCTCAGCACGACAGGAAGCGAAGTGTCATCCTTTATCACAACGTTGATGGAGTTGATGATACGCGACAACTGCTCGGCAGAAAAATAGGGAAATATTGTCAAATGGGTGTTGTTGTTGTAAATCACCTTCAAACGAGTCACCATCAAGGGAGAGTCCAGCTTGGGACGCTACAATGAACAAAGACAAGAGTCGCTACGATTGACGTAACATACACGGAGAAGAAGTTCTCCTCGCTGCACACAATCTCAACATTATCGACAGCGATGTTCGTGACAAAAGAAGGAATATCCTCTGTAGCTATGCGAGTTCGTAGAATGCGGCGAATAAGCATTTTCCCGTCATCCATGGAGAGCCGCGAGAGATACATGCTTCTGCTGTTGCAGATGGCTGGGAAAAAAGGATAAGAACCACTATCAAGCACAGAGAGCGCTGAGTTAAGCGGGAAAATGGGCTGAAAGCACATCAAAACAAAAACTTCCAATTTCTCGAGAATAGATTCGATCTCTTTCAATATATTGCCATTGTCATTGCTGAATCTCACTAATTCGTTGCAGCGACCCAGAATACCAGTATTCTTTGTCCATTTCAACAAAGCAATGAGTTCCACAAGCAACAACCTGCATCTTTCCGACGTCGACAACATTATTAGGTAGCTTCGATTATTCTTTTCCTCTGTTGGAGCATTGTTCACAGCATTCATCAACTCTTTGTATATCTTTAAGAGACTCTTATGAACGAGCTCACTACAACTTACAGCATCTGTCGGCAAGAGGTCCTGACCTTGAGATGGTAGCTGCATTATTTAATGAGGAAGTACTTTATTTACTGTTAGAAAACAACCAAAAAATATAGAACATATGTTTATGCGTCGGTCAGAGCAGCGACTCCAGGAAGAATCTTTCCTTCCAACACTTCCAGTGAAGCACCACCTCCCGTGGAGATGTGAGTGATCTTATCAGCCACGCCCGATTTGTTGATTGCAGACA
>JZRO01000329.1:0-13753 GCA_000963465.1 Blastocystis sp. subtype 9
TCTTCTGACCACCCGACAGATTAATACCCTTTTCTCCGATCTCCGTCATATCTCCTGCAGGCAGGATAGCGATATCAGGAAGAAGAGAGCAAGCTTCTAGCACTTTCTATGCGTCACAAGGACAGTGAAACAATACCTGATATTTCTCAGCATCAAATGGAGCGCCAAAGAGAATATTATCGCGCAAAGAAGCATTCATAATAAAGGGTGTCTGTGGTACATAAGCAATGCTTCCCTTGATCCGAACGACCCTATTGAGGTCCACAAAAGAGTCCACTCTTGGCATTTCGCCAAGAATCGCACTCAAAAGAGAAGACTTGCCACAGCCCACATGACCCACAATCGCACTCAACTGACCACTCTCGAACGAAGCATTAATCGATGTCAACTCGAAGGGCAAAGACTGTTCGTTTGGATCCACTGCTGCGTCAGACTGAACGTCCTGTTTTGGAGGACTGACACAGCAGCAGTTCATTTCTGGAGAAGCCTGGGGGGGCAGAGACTGCACATGAATCATCCTCACGACACAAACCTTCCACTGAAACTCTCCATTCGATATCGAGATGCCGATCTTCTCGCGATTGTCTCTTGACGGAGTCTCAATCTCCTCAGCAAGTAGGAAACCCTGTACTCGAGCCAGAGACACCGAGGATTCCGAGAGGTTGTTTATCGTCTACGAATGACATAACGAGTTTATAACGACATCAGGGAACATGCTTAAAGGGAATCGAAGAATATTGAATCTAGGCGTCATCAGCACACTGCGAGTTTACAGAGAGATTGACGTAAACGCAACCTCGGTGGTCAGCGAATGGCCAGAGAGGACATAGAGGGCAAAGGAAATGATCGACACCAGATACGGAGTGGCATCCCAAGCAGCAGAGGAGATCATCTGCCACGTGACAAACCGACGTAGCACAGACAGTTCCTCGCACCGAATTCCAGAGATGCGCTGAAGGAACGACCTCTCCCACGCCTGCAGCTTGATCAGCTTGATGCCCTCGAGAGCCTCCGTGGTGGTGTTGATTCGCTTGTCCTTCACCTTCATCAACTCCTGCTGAATCGTCGCCAGTTTGGTGGAAATGAGGCGTGAAAAAGGGATCATGAGCAAGATGACGACCACACCACCGATGGTCGACCATCCCAACTGAAGCCAGAGTAGAATGATCGATCCAATAATCTGAAAAGGACCCGACCAAATCGTCTGGAGATAGGATGTAATGTCTTGGAACTTCTGACTATCCACTTCCATTAGGTTCATGATCTCGCCCTGGTTGTACCGCGCGCGAGAGGCTGCGCTAAGGCGAAGTGACTTGTTGTACACCATGGTAACGCAGCTCGAACGCAGTCGAAGACCTGTTCTGAAGCAAAGATAAAAGTAGTTTCGGAGACACAGACTCTGCAGCAAGGCAGAGAAGAACAGGATAGCACAATAAATATAACCAGTGGACTAAATAACAGACTGCAAGAAATTGTACTATTTCTGCTTCTTCATCACCAAGAAAATGGATAATCTCTCTCAACATGATCGGACCAATAAATTGGCAGATATCATGAATGAGTTTCAGTATAGCAGCACACAAAAATGGCAAACCAAAAGCACGGGCCATACTCTTAAAAATACTCGGACTAGAGTAACATCAGGTACAAAGGATTACCTTGTTTCTTTCGTCCGCTCCCAATTTACAGAAACCTTGTCGTAGATGTTTCTCGACTGGTCAACAGTACTATAGCATAAACCAGAGTAATCATTCCAACGAGAGTAAAGGTAGATCTTCAGGATCGAGTGCTCTCTTGCTCCCCAACTTTAGCAACGGATTTAACCATGAAAACAGAATTTTAGAAAAGAAGTTAGCGTGCTCTTCAAAGGAGGGAGGTGGTAATCTACAAATAAGTTACCTATCACATCCAAACTTCTTTTCTGGCTTTGTTTCTTCCATCGGATTAGTTATTTATGCCATAGTGACCATTCTTCCTAATAATATAAAAATAGGTCCGTTTTTTGTCAGTCAATTGATGGATCTAAAATTTGAGAATTATGGTTTCCTATGTAATTGAAAGACACTTGCAAAGCAAAGTTATACAACTCTCCTTATACTATCAGAAAAGAGATTGACCCACTGGGCTTGATGATCAAGAATCTGAATCACTGTACACGATTCGAGTAATCGATTCAAAGAAGACTCTACTATTATAATTGGTTCATTCGTATGGCTGCAAATTCTAGTAGTTATTATATTGGGAAAATTGCGTCACTTATTTCAACTGCGAACATTCGCTATGAAGGTACGATCTATATGATTAATAATGATACGATTACATTGAAAAATGGTAGTCCTTGCGATTAGTGTCATTACATTAGTGCGAATCTTTGGAACCGAAGATCGAAAATGTGAAGTGTTTATTGGTGTGGTGGTTGATATGAAACCGATTATTTCGTTTAATAGATCAGGTATTCAGACAATTAGTCTTATTCCTCAAGTATTTGCTCCTTTCGCTATTTACTCGTAGTACAGCTTTTTCGACCCGAGCATTGCTGATGATTCTGGGGTTTCACTGGTAGACGGTCCTTGTTGGTGCTTATGGGTAGGGTTCTGATTCTGCTCGTACTGGTTCGAAGAATGGTTTTGTACATTATGCATAAATGAGATCGATCATAGAATGGAGACCTGAAGCAGCGACCTCGTAATCGTGATTTTTATCATGGTGTAAGTTTCGTCTGTTATGTTTACCCACAGGACTACTATCGCAACGCATCTTCAAACTTTTCTGATGCTCCCGAGGAGCCCATAAGCAATGACTTCGATTTCGAGGAGTCAAACAAAAAGTTGGAGAAAGATTCGGAGCCTCTGGAGTCCTCATCTCCTGCTTACAAGAAGGACGACTTCTTTGACAGTCTTCAGGAGAAGAGCGAGGAGAGAGAGCTAATTCTGGGTCGTCATTACCGTGGAAGAGATGAGGAAACGTTTGGAAAACGATCTCTTGATGAACGCAATCGAGAAAATCGCAACAATTTCCGATATCGTATTTTTGGTCTTTTTTTTCAATTCCAGAAAACCGGTCGTATGGACAGAATCGAAATGGTTTCCAGAGAGGGCAGAATTGGGGACGTCGCAACAACTTCAATAAGCAAAACATGTCAAATCGCGGTGTCAGGAACGATGTAGTTCCTCAACGAAATGCGATTCCAGAAGATGGCTTGAATTAAGAATGTGTTTGTTGGAAACAGGTGAACTCTCTTCTCCATAACTCAAGAGATTGAGTGCTGCAGGCTTTTCAGCTTTCTTTTTCTTTGAAACCTTCTTTGGTTTCACTTTTATTTGAATTCCTGGAACACCTGGAGAAGGTAACTGCTTCTTCTCCTCCACTTTGGGACGAGCGCCGAACGTTAGAATATCAGTACTACTTATTAGAGAGTAAGTAGAGATACCGTGTTTGTTCCTCGGCCTCCGCTATCATTGCCTTCTCTTGCATCATTTCTGTTTGTTAAAAAATGATCAAAGAAGAACGAAATGTCCTCGTTTCACGATCAATTCGCTCGCGATTCTGTTTCTCACGAAACCGACGTGCAATTTCCATTTGTTCATAGTCTTTATACTCTTCGTCATCCATTGGACGCACTCCATACATAAGTTTACGTCGTTCGGCCAACTCGTCTTCTTCCCTTTTCTGATTCTCTTTTAATTGATCGTAAAGTGATCTAAATGTAAAAAGAGAGTAAAAATGTCTACACACGCTCCTGAGTTGAAGCATTTGCTATATACATCGGATCAGTATTTAATATTTTCCTCTCTTCGAATCCTCCACTCTAAATCATAAAATAGGCAACAGCACTCACTGTCTCTGATGCTTTGATTTCTGCAGCTGTATAGAATCTAGGTTCCTTGCTGCTTTCATCCATGGGTCCGCTACTGCTTGGCACGACTATATGAAAGTAAATATGTGGATTCACTTGGTTCACCACTGGAGAATGTCCTTACTGTGTTAGTGGTGTATACAAGCAAGTATCACGAAATCTTTCTCAGGATGGTTTTGTTTTGCTTTTTCACTAATATCTAGTATAACAGGAGGAGGCGATATCAGAGCGAACAGTCTTACATCCCAACAACGGTTAATCGTGTAATCGAGTCAATTAGGGGTATTGAAGAGAATATGGTAAATAGAGAATGGTAGAATGTAAGTTATTCCTATTATTGTTAGGGATAAAGTTGTCACATCATTTGAGTCTGCTGCAGAGTATATACATGATCTAGACGATGTTGTAGGTTATTTTTTTAATCATTCCCAATTCAGGTAGCGAAGAAACTGCGTTATTTTACTATTGAGCCCTCTGGTGTCGCTAATGATAATAGTACTCCTATTTCTTCTGTCTGACCCACAGTTCCACAGATACTGACCGCATTTTTTCCTGCAGAGAAGGAAGAGATGGATGAATCTTTGAAAGACTCCTATATTCAATACTTTGATCCTCACTACGAAGATGACAACGAATTATACGCCGATTGCGATGTTGCTTTTATTTGAGTGGTTTATGCTCAGAAGATTATCGAAATTCGTAACAAGTGGAGTAGAGTACTACGGACAGAAATAGAATCGTATATCAAAGAAAAAAGAGGAAAAAAAGAGCGAATATAACAATAATACAGCATTACTTTTCTTGTTTCATACACTGACTTATTATTTCCTACATCACAGAGCAAAAGCACAAACACATATTCTTTTAGCAGGCTGCGCAAGTTTATCACTTCCTGTCTATACTGTTCATTCTCCTGAGCGAGCTACAATAAGAACAAATAATGTGTATACTTGGTCGTTTAACGTGAACAATTCTTTCGCTGTCTTGTCCAGTTGACTGACTTTTGTCCTTTCTTCCAGGAGTTCATCTACCACTTGTGTAATACTGATCTGACTCTCAGTAATGTTTGTATTCATTTCATCGATCATCTCAGTTAAATTCATGAGTGCTTTCTCCAAACGACTCATCCTCTCTTCCAGTCGCTACACCATCAATAGAACATCGAACGAATACAGAGCTAGACAACTTCTCAGAATAAGGTACGAATTCCTAAATGGTTAAAAGAGAAAAAGACTACTTGACGATCATTAGCCTGCTTTTCAGAGTCTGTTGATGAAAGTGGATTATTTACAGATGAAAATGGCTGCACCTGAGATTTCTTTCCATTGCTCTCAAGAGGAGTTCCACTTTCAAACGACTCTTGATTCTGGGTTTGATACACGGATAAAAATGCATACTTGCCTCTTGCGAGTTACTGAGATAACATCAGCATTCTCATCTGCTCTAAAACATAATAAGTACTCTACAAGCATACAGCACGGCCTTATTCGTAGATAACATATGGAAACTCATCTCTGAATAAAATAGCGTGGAATTTCAGCAAGAATCTATTAATAAGAGAAACACTTTGCCGGGCTTTCCCTCTCTTATGCCGCCATATTCTTGATAATGATGGATCCGATATAATATAAGCTATCAGCATCTGGGAGATTGATAAACGGTGAACTACAGTGTGTATTACAACAAACAGCTATAATACTTTTCCTGCTTCTGAAATGGGTATAGGACTGTTTATTTCAAAAACTACCAAGCAAATTGGCAGATTCGCAACAAATCGAATCGTCGACGAAACTCCCAATGACAGTATTCCTGCTTTTTTCAACAATCCTATTGAATATTATCGTGCAATTCTATAATTATGAATAGGGTATGTATTAATCGTAATAAATTTACCAGTGTTTGTACGAATATCTGTGTTTTGAGTGTTTTAACTCATTTCTTGTAGCCACAGTCAAATCAGCACGTAAAATCCCCATTTAGCCAAGCCTCGTCCCATTTACAGCGTGGAAATCATGCAGCTCCTGTTGGTCCTACGAATCGTTCTTCTGTAAGTACTTCTCGTGTATTCTATGTGAGCAGTGCCTTATATTTGCAGGGTCATGCGAGTAGTCCATTTGCACCGACATCGAATCCATCTTCGACTTCTGCTGCGGAAACAACAACATCTGCAGTGAAGAGTCCGTTTATTCAAAGCTACAAGCCTGTCGTGCTCTCTTCGAGTGGAAATGCTTCCAACACACCGAGCAAACAGCCGATTGTCGCGACCGTTCCGTCCGCAGAAGCACCTGTGACCAGCGTAAAGTCATTCACGCGCAACACAAAGATTGTTCCTTTCGTGAACACCGTCACCTCCAAAGTAACTCCGCTCCAGCCTTCCGTTGTCGAGCCCGTGTCTGTTTCTGCGAAGCCTAGAGAGGCTACAAAGAACGTACTGTCAGTGGTTTGATAAAATGTGAAGAGAATCCTGCCCTTTGTTGTCGCGAAGTCTGCAGCGCCAGCTCCCGCGCCAGCCAGCTCTGCTCCCGCGCCTGTCAAGGAGGAGAGCCAGCGTCCACGTCGAATGACTCAGTACATCCCCACGTCTCCGATCCACCAAACTCCAGAGCCAGTTGCCTCGGCGCCTCCAGCTCCGGTGCAGTCTGTGGGCAATGCGAGGACGAAGCATGTCCAGACGATGAGGAGTGAGTCTTCGATGGCTCAGACGATGCAGGAGACGAGAGACGCCCTCGCGGCTACTGAGAAGGTGTTGGAGGGACTGAGCGGAACAAATCAGGGGGATGATCGATTGGATGCAATGAATGCCGAGAGTTTTTTTGCAGCCTATGCAACAACGGCTCCTTCTGGTTCGGAAATCGGTAATGAATCGAGTGTAACTGGCAGTACGATCACTAGTGGATTTGTTAATGCAGTTGCTGGTGGGTCTACTGGTGCATTTGGTGGTGAATCTATGAATGCATTTGGTGGTGAATCTATGAACGAATCTGCTTCTGCGTCTGTTAAAACACCTATTAGTTCTATCTCCACTCCTATTTCCTCACCAACTCCGTTGCCTATCAACTCTTTAGTGAATCCTTCCTCAAATGCTCCGCTTGTGAGTGCATCTTCTATGCACGAGGTTCCTCCATCGCACATTCAGCCGTTTGTTCCGTCAGGAAAGTCGGATCCAAGAGACTCAATCCAGTCAGCAACGATTCACTTCAGTTTCGGTGGTCACATAGCGATATCGTGTGGTCTCGGACGTACTTCTACTTCCCAAGAGGGAGAAGATAATGCATATGACCTTCACACGTTTCCCGGTCCGTTAACCCAGGGTAAAAAGCGTGACAAGGCATTGCAGTACATCCAAAAGCAGATTGATCGTTGCAGTGCTGAAGACTGGCAATTGCTGTGGGGCGTTTTAAAGATTTTAATTGAGAGCAATGGAGTAGTGAATTCCAATCGATCGTAAATTGAGTCGCTGCTGAATCATTCATAGAAAGAGCACTACAGAGAAGCTTTGCGCTTTGCTCATGAGTAAAGCACGCATTTCGGATGATTTACCTCCGAACGAACTCCCAAATCCAGACCCATCGACATATGTATCTCACCTCATATCGGTTCAGGATCTCCTTCTTGCAGGGAAGGTGGTTTACTCTCCAAAGCTTACATTCTAGCGAAAAGAAGCCATCGCCATTGCCACAGAGAACCACATCTGGCCACTTGCAATGTTGGCAGCGTATCTAGAAGACGAAGAAACCTTCCGTTCCGTGTGTCTTCAGTATGCAACGCAGTTATTCCCCGAACATAATACACTGTCCATCATTCTCCCTCTCATTCTCGGGAATTCGAAAAAGTACTTTGATGTGTGTAGTCACGAATAGATCCTTCACTCATCTACCGCTCGAGGGATGGACTCGAATGCTTTCCGGAATTCTGTCTATCGTTCCTGCTTCTGCATCCGGACCAATGATTGAAGAGCTGGGCAATCAGCTGCGCGAGAAAAAAGCAGTGATTCCTGCGCAGATTTGTTATATCGTTTCTTTGTAGTAGGTCGATTAGCAATAGTTGGCTGGAAAAGAACTGCAATCAATCGCCGCAGATCCCTCATTCGCACTTCTTGGCGCGTTGATTCTTCCTCGCGAGAGGAGTGAGACGACCCTGGATGATCACTCCACGGAAGTGGAACGAAATCAATTGTTGGATGCATGTCTGGCCGCATCCGAGTTGTTCGAGTTTGGTATTACACTGAACAACTCCCTGTATCGTTGTCATGCCTTGTGTTCACTGAAACTTCTCCATGCGATGCGATGTGAAGAACTAGGTTGCATCAGTCAGAGTCGCGAGTACCTTTCGGAGTTGAAGGAGTACATAAAGTCACATCGCATAAAGAATCCAAACCTGCTCAATCAACTCGAACAGTTCGATCGTCGATTACAGAGCGAGGAGAATCATGAAGAGTGAGAGTATGGAGTGAGTGTGACATGTAGAGTAAAAGAGAAGGAAGGGGGATTCCTCACACATCTGTTTAGTGTCGTCGACAAGGGAATCGACTCTCTTATGACGGCTGTCAATTCGCAAGAGACTTCACCAGTCGATGTTTCTCCCTCTTCCATGTCTGAACCGCAAAACCCTCCACAGGACTTCGTTCCTTCTTCTCCCTTTCCACCTCCAACTTCTCCTTCGGTGCAGCCACCCTCTCCTTCTGTTCAGCCTCCACAACCTGTCCTGCGATCCACGCCGATGGGTTCGCAGAGGAATATACGTCGATCACACGACATCCATCTAGTCTCGTATGTGCCCTCTATGCCAATGGTTCCTCAGCCAAAGGAGAGCGAAGTCGTAACACAGACCAGTGATTCTCTCAACCAGTCGATTCCACCTGAGCAGTCAATGCCTGCTTCAGCTCCCTTCGAGCAGCCGAATCCGATTCCATTTGAACAGTCGAAATCAAATCCTATTCCATTCAAGCAGCCAAATCCGATTCCATTCGAGCAACCAAATCCGAATCCGACTCCCTTTGAACAACCGAAACCAAGTGGAATTCCATTCGAACAACCAAAACCGAATCCAATTCCTTTCGAACAGTCAAAAGTAAATCAAGTTTCTTTCGAACAACCGAAATCAAGTGGAATCCCATTCGAGCAGGCAAAACCAAAGCCAAATCCGATTCCTTTCGAACAGTCAAAGGTAAATCAAGTTCCTTTCGAACAGCCAAAACCGAATCCAATTCCTTTTGAACAGCCGAAACCTACTCAAGAAAAGGAAACTCCAAAGGAAGAACCGAAGAAGGAGGAGCGTAGTTCTTGGTCACTTTTCAGTCTTTTCCGAGGTTCAGATTCTGGAAAGAAGGTCTACAAAGTGGAACTACCGAAGAATGAAGTGAAGCCCTACTATGACGAGGCAAAGAAGAAATGGATCATCCCTGGAGAACCAGAGGAAGAAGAACCAGTTGCACCTCCGCCACCACCCCCAATGATGCCTGTACAGCCTGCACCCCCTTCACAACCTGCACCCCCTTCACAGCCTGCACCACCTACGCAGTCTATGGAGCCTACAGAACCTGCACCTGCTCAGCAAGAACCACCACCAGA
Organism: Blastocystis sp. subtype 9; assembly: GCA_000963465.1. Lineage (NCBI taxonomy): Eukaryota > Bigyra > Opalinata > Blastocystidae > Blastocystis > Blastocystis sp. subtype 9. The sequence continues at coordinate 9,427 of JZRO01000329.1, forward strand.
AACAGCGCCTACTGTGAAGGCATTCATGCCAGTGGTTCCCGACGCCGGAACAGAACCCACTGCACAACCTTCGGCACCCAAAACAGGTAATCTTCTTGCACGTCTCTGATCCTAAGCACGACCTAACCGCAAGGTGGCCAAAGCGAGACCGAAAGGTCGACAAATACCGATGTACACTAGTACCTTTTACCCTATTTTCAACAAACACAAAACAATTAAATTGTAACCTTCGTAGGAGCCTTGTGGACGGGCTGAGGAGCCTTCGCAGTGGACTTCGAGGTAGACTTCGAAGTGGACTTGGGGGCAGGCTTAGAGGCTACCTTGGTAAGGTTCTTCTTCTGCTCCTTCGATCGCTTACGAGCACACCTCACAATGAAGCCGATAATCATGAAGAGCAGACAGACCACCAGCACGATGACACAGATGATGAAGAACGTGTAATCCTGCTTCACCTGGCAATGAGCCTCAGGCAGAGACCACTGAGCCACACCATTCCGAAGTTCGCAGCGACGTCGCATCTCGCCATCATAGCCATCAGGACAAGTGTATGTAGCATAACTGTTCACTCTGGTCTCCGGATACTCTTCAGTCATAGCACAAGTGGGTTCTCGGACCTCAATAAAGAAGTCAGTAGAAGCTCGCTGAGAAGTTGATACGCTTTCGTCAGCCATGGCATAAATTGTCACCTGAGTCTGAGACATTGCGGTATCGGAAGAACCGGTGATAACACCAGTAGAAGTATCTAAGGTGAATCCATCAGGCAAACTAGCGGCCTGGAATACATGGGCAACGCCCTTGAATGTAGGACGACCAGAGTACAGCTCCTCTCCAGTCATCAAAACAACACTATTCTTAGAGTAAGAGAACTCGGTAGGTCTCGAGGCGATGCAGCCGGCAGTCACTCTATTCCGGTAGACACCATCCAAGCAAGTGTAGGTCCACGAGCCGGTGTATCCCTCGTCGCAGCTGAAGAAGATCTGGTTGTTGTTCAGGACAGTGATCGGATCGCCATTCGCGTCCTGGAGACCAGAGCAGGAAGCAGCCGTGACACTGATGGTCAACGATCTGGTGGTCGAGCCGTTGCCAGTGGCGGTGACGGTGATGGTGGAAGTGCCGGTCACAGTGGGCACTCCAGAAATGGTTCCCGTGGTGGAGGAGATGGTCACACCCGAGGGCAGAGAGCCAGAGGTCACTGCGAACGAAGAGACCTCGTTGGTGTAGGAGGGCGTAAGGACGAGAGGCTCGTTGCGTCTCACACTCAGAGTGCCGGCATAGTTGAGGTTCTGAGGAGCCAGAGCAGAGCAGCCAGAGATATCAATGTTGCCGAAGAACCCATTGGTGCAGAGACGCGTGGCAGTACCCTCAGTTCCTTCAGGACAAGCCTGCGAAGAGGAAGAAGTCTCACCATCGGCAACAGTGGGGAAGGTGTCAAGAGCAGGGCACATCACAACGGATACCGAAATGGTGATAGTGGTCGAAGGACCATCACCTCCAGCGGTAAGAGTGCTAGACACCGTATAAGCCTGAGCTTCCGAGGCCACCGAAGGAGTACCAGAAATAACACCAGTAGAAGTCTCAAAAGACAGTCCGCTAGGAAGTTCAGGAAGAATACTGTAGGTAGAGATCGAACCATCGGTCAACAGAGAAATGGGAGAAATCTCACGACCGACAATGAAGGAAGCAGAGTCAATTCCATAAGAGAAAACAGTAATGCTTCTCTCAGTACAATGAGACATATCAGCTTCACCGTAAGATCCAGAGGTACAGAGAGCAGACTGGTAACCGTCCTGATTCGTAGGACAAGCAGCATAAGCAGTTTCACCATCCTCGACAGTTCCGAAAACATTGTTAGTGCAAGTACCTTGAGCTGTCTGGATCATACATCCAGCAAGGACAAGAGCAAAAATAGCAAATGATACACTTTTCATGTTCAAAAATATAAAAAATGCCACTTCACCATTGATGTCAATTGAAACTCCTCAACATCATCTCTTCATCTGATTGGTCAGTACCGATTATAATTCAAACACAATCCTACAAAGAGGAGAATAGTAGACTGCAGTAAAAAGGTATAAAAATGCCAAGTGTTCTCAAATCAACAAAACCGAATGAAAGCAAGTGATAAGCTAGATAGAGGAAAATATGCGTTAAAATTAGCAGCTCTAGTGGCCAAAGCAAAAATATGATAGTCCAACTACTAACTAGATACAAAGACTTATCAAGCATAGACAGAATATTGGAATTCCGATTTTCAGAACACTCCTTAAACCTCTATTTATCTAGTAACAGGACGGTAACACAGCTAGCTGTTGCTAACAAACTTTGAAGATGAGTGTGGAATCATTGCAGCCGTCCATTGTCATCAAGGAATTTCGAAGAGTATTATCGGAAAAATATCAAGTATTACTATGGAGAACTAAAATTAATAGATCTCAAAAGAAGCCAGAGATTCGATTGTTCTCTCTACTAATATATTTATTCACTATATTACAGCAGCGTAAGAGTGTACTAAGCCACTTATCCTAAGGGCATGTGAAACTGCAAAAAAGCAAAAGAAATCCACACTACAACCCACTCATATAATGAAAGCTCTAGAGATGTGTGGATTTGACGAAATGATACCCCAGATTGAAGCATACGTTCAAAGTCATTTTGATATGAATCTTTAACAATAGGTATCGAAAATATGCAAAGTAGTAAACCAAATGAGCAGTAAGCATTCTTTGTTTGAAACACGATTTGACAATTCCTCTCTTTTCAAGTACAATTTTCGATACAGCAAATATTGGTAACAAAAATATTTCCATTCATAGTACCTCCCTTGAGTGATTCAAAAAAGAATGTCTGTAGCTGAAGGTTTTGTTGAATTTCTTCGGAAAACCCCTACTCAGTTCCATGTGGTGAAGGAGTGTATTAGTCGTTTGTTGGCTGCTGGTTTTGTACGTCTCAGTGAGAAGGAGTGTTGGGAGAATAAAGTGAAGCCGAAAGGTCGGTACTTCTTCACACGTAATGAAACATCGCTATTTGCCTTTTCTGTGGGAGAAGAGTATCAGAAAGGAGATGGGTTTGCAATTGTTGCTGCTCATACGGACTCTCCATCTCTGAAGTTAAAACCGATATCAAAGCAAGAGTCGAAGGGACATCTTCTGTTAGGAGTGGAACTGTATGGAGGAGGGAAGTTCTACACGTGGGCTGATCGTGATTTGTCTCTAGCTGGTCGTGTGATCGTAGGGAAGGTGTGTGGTGTAAAGAGTAGTATGAGAAGGAGGGACATATTGAGACACAAGTGTTCGACCTTAAGAAGCCGCTCTGCTTCATCCCTTCTCTTGCGATCCACCTGTCTGATGAGAAGGAGAGAGGTGGGAACAAAGTGGAGTTCAACAAAGAGAACCAGCTGGTGCCTCTGTTGGGGATGGGTGAGTTGGAGGAGAAGGAGAGTGAGGTGGAGATCTACAACCGTCATCCGAAGGAGCTGGTGGATCTGATCTGTCGAGAGACAGGGACGGAGGCGAGGTGGATTCTGGACATGGACTGCTATCTGTACGATCCAACAGTAGGCGTGGTTTGTGTGTGCGAAGTAGCCTGCGACACTGGGCGGTCTTCACAATGAGTTTGTGTTCGGTGGGAAGATCGACAACCTGTCGATGACCTACTGTGGTCTGAAGGGGTTTTTGGAGTCGTTGGAAGAGCCTGTGGAGAATGATCGCATGGTGCGTGTTCTGGCTCTGTTCGACCACGAGGAGGTGGGATCTTCGTCGCTGGCAGGAGCGGAGAGCACGAGTCTGCGCAGCGTAATCGATCGTCTGTCTGGAGAATCGCGTAGTGGAGAGGCGATCCGCAGGTCGTTCCTGCTGTCCTACGTAGTGTGAATGGCGTTGGTGGGATGTAGGATGTGTCGCATGCATTCAATCCCGAGTACAGCGACAAGACGGAGAGCAACCATCGGTGCATTCTGAACAAGGGAGTCGCGATGTCGTTCGCCGCCTCTCAGAACATGGCGACATCGGCTCCTTCGGCTGCGGTGATGCGTCTGATCTGCAGGAGGAACAAGCTGGCTCTGCAGTCTTCGGTGAAGAAACAGGACATGAGAGAGGGCTCTACGGTGGGACCTCGCATCAGTACGCAGCTGGGCATCTTGACTGCGGACTGTGGAATCCCTCAGCTGGCGATGCACAGCATTCGAGAGCTGTGTGGTGCGAAGGACGTTGAGACAGGTGTGAAGATAGCGAAAGCGTTCTACCGAGAGTGGGGTATGATCGAGAAGGATATGAAGTTAGGAGAGGAGTATTTGGTTGTTTGTTTGATCATTTTTGTCATATCCTATTTT